>JWHW01029600.1:12354-37599 GCA_000931545.1 Papilio glaucus | reverse complement strand
ACTTTTCAGCTTGAAATAACTTCTTTTACGAGGAAACCTTAAAATATTAACCAGTTGAAGCAGTCGAAATTTTATAGGGGATTAAGCAAATCTTCTGGTATTTATAGAACTGATTCCGTTGAAACCTTTTAAAAAAGGTTAATAATTACTTATTAACTGTTTCCTTCACTACGCTCAGATACACGGAAAATGTGCGGTTGCAAAAGATTTCCACAATAATTGGATAGAATTTCACTCTGTTTGGTAATTAATATGAAAGCTAGTCGAATTTGTAAATGTATTAAGGTTCTTATTAATAGAGGCGTAGAGTTGACATTTGATACAAATACACGACTCAATAGTACATGTTTTGTTTGATAGCATTGATATTTTTATATTACTTATCTATTTTGGACATGAAAAGTAAAAATATAAAATTATAATTCATTTAATAAAAAAATAACTTGTTTTAACGTAATTAGCTCTCGCGTCCCTAAAACTGTTTCGCTTTTATATCTTTATAAGTCCAAAATAAGATAAGATAATTTTTTTTATTAATATTTAGAAGTTTGCATTGTCTAGAACCGAGAAACATTTAATGGAACTGTCGGTTCATGAGGAACTAAAGAAGACAAAGTCTTTTGAAGAATATTTAAAAAAAGGTGGTACTGATTTCAGTCAAAAGTGTGCCTTGTCTCTTTTCAAATCATTCTTATACCCGTAACAAAGATTCATACTGTCCCGTCCTAAGCTCAAAGAACTCCAAACCTTGTTACGCTCATAAATTGACTAACTATAAATTTAAATAAAAAATCTTTTTGTTTCTATGATTCAATGTTCATAAGATTATCTCTGCCTCTCCAATGTATGTTAAATGAAGTTCTCTTTTTTATAAAGGCAAATTTATTTAGTAACCTCACTGTGCGGTTTTTTAGTAATAGAAATAGATTGAGTTTTGTTGAAAATTAAATGAATAATTAGTAGATTGTACAGTTCATTTCATTAATCTCAGTTATTCTCTATACCTTCAAATTTAAATCAAGATAAAATTTCATTATTGTTATAACTCAATTTCCATCATTCGATGAAGACGTTTGCCACGCTATAATTAAAAATAAACACGTAACTTAATAAAACTTTTGGCGGCAAACTCAATTATACTAAATAAGATATAACAACAAAAAATATTTATATATTAAAAGTAATACCACACCATTGTATTAACGCTACATTATAATTTACAATATATAGCGGAAACTATAAAATAAAAAAATAAACACACAATACAAACAAATATATATACACTACTCTAAACACTTAATACACATAGTTTTTGGCACATTTGTATGCAGTCTCTGGGAAATATATCTATATATATGATATTTAAGAGACTTATGGCGCGCGACGTGGGCGCATTTCTTAATAGGTTAGTTTTAGCGGACTCGACGAACAGGGACGGTCGACGACGCAGCTGCACAGGCAGGGACGCGCAAACGCAGCGCGGCTAGCACGGCCGGCTGGCACGCCGCGCCGCGCAGCACGCGCCAGACGCATCGCACGAGGGCCACGTCCCTGCGCGCTCGCATAATGATGTATCCGACCAGTCCGTTCACGAACAAATTCGGGTACAATAAGGGCAAGCAAGGATTAACTCCGTACTGCTGTAATATAGAAACATCGTGAACTTGTTTTGAATCTTTTCTACCTGATGAGGCTGTATTTTCTTTCATGGGGATTCCAGATGTACGCATTCGTTTCTAAATTGCTCCATACTATGGCTTTAAGAACAATGTTGATGACTGGCGTTTGCTGAAAGTCCTTGCACTATCTGAGTAAAAAATCGTGATTTCTAAACGATTTTTCTGCAAACGTTAACTATGTGGTTGCGAAAGTTCAGTTCCTCGACCGTCTCGACTCCTAAATCTTTAAGGCGAGAAACGCGCGGCAAGGCGGGTGGTGCAGCGGGGGCGCGCGCTACTGTAGCTCATAACCCAGCACTTGCTCACGTTGAAGTACAACTTTTTGTGTTTACTCGACTGCAAGACGCGACGTTGATCGTAGAAAATGATTGCATTCGATAAATAATGAGTTTTCGAATCGAATTCATGGTGAAATGAAGCGATATTGACGTGTTCTCAAGCCCCTTGTTACGACACGATGACGTATTGTCGCGTCCAAACGAGGATGTCACGTGGGGAAAATATTTAACTAACTAGCCGTTGCCCGCGGCTTCGCATGCCATACGTTTTATTCATTTACCATATATTTTTTAACCCTCAGTTTTATTTTCTTATCCCTTGGGATTTTTTTTTCAGTATATAAGTTACTCTACGTTCTAATTCAATGATGATCGGTTGAAAAGTTACTAAAGCGTAACAAACACACATTCGCATTTATAATATTAAGCTTAAGTATTGCGTATTGTGCAACTGGTGACAGCGCACGCTCGTTTTTGAACGAAAGTGGGTGATGTTAATTACTGCTCACTGGACGACCGCGATTTATTTTTTATTGCAAATTGATGGACCTCTGATGTATAACTGATAAAGTGGAAGTGAATTATTAAACTGTCAGTAATCGTACAACCAGTTGGGTATTTTGTTTTCAAAATTAACTTATGCTCGTTTGCACATCTGATTACTCTTGTGGAATAATCCCTATAGAACGTATTACCTTTAAAATTATTAATACTATATTGTAAACTACGCATGTTGACAGTATTTCTATAAAATATTCTTTGTATCCCAGTTTCGATAAATATAGAAGGACTTGGAAATGTCTACACAGGGAAACTTTAGCAAGGGGTAGATATAGGCAACACATAGAATCCTATTAACTATACATGACAATCATTCAACGGCAACCCTTGCCACGTCACGCGCAATCAGAGTTAACTCCTATTTAAGTGATTCCGTATTCCACCGCAGGGAATCGATATTTAACAATAATCGTAACAAGTAATCGATAATTGACATAAAAGTAACACGCACATAAACTTACATCTTTAGGGGATTTGTAAAAATTATTTGTTAGTGTTTAGGCGAATGTATGTAGACACTCAATTCTTTTAATGCTTAACTAGTGCATACCATCTTTCACCCACATCGACACTTAACATCAAGAGGGGTTGTTGTCAAACACTAGTTTAATCTTTTTAAAACTCTTTTTCTTAAACGAATGCTGTTCAATACTCAGATTAAATATCGACATCTGTGTTCTTATACAGATGTCGTTTTTTAATCTGAGTATTGAACAGCAACAACCCGTTGCTATAGTAACTGTAGAAACTTCTGAGCATAAAACCGCCTAAAGGACAGGTGAAACAGGTGGAAATCTGAAGGTGCAAGATCAAAGTGATGTGGCGGATTCATTGACAGACAACAGTCATACAATTAATTTTTGCTGAGTTGATGAAAGACCACACAATTTCTATTGATCAATTCCGACCGCTTTCTCTCATCTTCTGACTTTAATATGATAGATAGATAGATTTAATATGGTTGTTGATAATAGATATCGGAATCGATGTATTCTCTCCGGCTAACAACCAACGCCCTTCCAATCCCACCATACACACAGCATCACCTTATTGAGAGTTAACCTGTGTTTTGGCACAGTCTGTAGAGCCTGACTGGCCTTTTTCACACGTTCATATCCTACGTGATTCACTTTTCATTACCAGTTATCAATCTCTTCAAAAACGGTTGGATACCGATAAACAATCGCAAATAGTACATACAAATATCGAGTTTATTTGCAAGATGATTTTACAGCCCGGTAACGAAACCTTTAAGCCAATAAATCAGCGTTGTACGCATAAACAACGATAAAAAAAAATTGAGAAAATGAACTATAATAATATTTTCAAAATTTTCTATGTATTTCATTAATATTTTGTTTTACGGATTTAAACATACGTAGCAATAATGGTTTTAATGTAATAGTTATAAATATTAAAGTACATCATTATTTTCGTAGTATTACGGTCACACGAAAAGTGATGCGAGAAGTTATACGTGTCAACCAAAATGACAATTGCCTTAATTGATGTAATCTGTGTCTAGTTTGTGTTTATTTTTTCGTGCTCTAATTAATTATCATAACCGTCTTTTACTCTACTTTGATATATAGACTTTGGTCTACTTTCCCGCGGATTACTTGTGGTTTGATTTACGATGTTCAGATATATTAATTGTCACCCGTGCGTCGATTGGACGCTAAGACATCTCGTGTCTTCCTTTCAATCACCAATGCTAACACTTCTTGCAACAGGTATGTACTAGGTTATCAACAATAAATTGTAATTGTTTGTTAGTACATACCTGTGGGGAAAGGATTCCCTAAAAACTTACAGTGACCTATATATAATAAGTTTTTTTTTTGTTTACACAGAAACCACTAGTCCTCAATTAATTGAGATATATATTTTTGTTATCAATGATAAATCACCAATAGAATCATATATTTGTCATGCTTGAACACCGACCTTTATAGGTTGAGCAAAGCTCCTTAATATTTCTGGGTAGACGTGACAATTTCCAGAGGGATAGCCGAGAAGCAATTGCTACAGATTGTTTAATTTCTATTATAAAACATTAGGCGCTCCATATTTTCATCAAGTTATCTGTTTACACAGAAACCGAAGTTCATTTAGACATATTTTTTGTTATCAGTAATGAATCAGCAATAAAATGATACATATGGCATTCTTGTACACCGAATTTTATGGTTGGGGTAGAGCTCCATAGTATTTCTGGCATTGTCATTTCTGCCTCGTACAACCTTGTGGAAAGAATCTGTTACCAGTGATATTTACAAAACCTTAAAGGCCGGCAGCACATCTGCTAAATAATGAATTAAAAATACAATAAACATTATTATATTAAGCCAATATTTCAAATTAAGAACGGGAATTAAAAAATATATTTCGATGAAAGAGACTAACAAAGTCCACGAGTGTTTTCGTGCGATAGAAACGAAGGCTTCCCTTCAAATTGCGTTGCATTGTGCCTAGCCAACGGCGTGCGTTTAATTCAGTGGAATTAAACACGCAAAGGCTCTCTGTTAATTACAAAAATAATTAATTTTGTTCATCTCGAAGTTGTTATTGGACTGCAAAAATTGCGCCCTGTTACAACGGTATAGATGCAGCTCCATAGTAGCTCAGTTGTAAGAGGGTGCAAATTTTCAATTCGTATCTTGAAAATTTAATGATTTAGATTATGTTTTTATTAGCTGGCAATATATCAACATAAAATATACAATCAATTCTAATAGCAGCTTAAAAAATTCTTTGTCTATTATATATATATACCTTATGTCTTTTTGTGGAGGAAGAACCTGTTTAGAAATTAAAAGGATGCTACATATTTCAAGTATTATTTTGTAACCGGCTGTTTAATAATATGCCTTTATATCTTTGCTATTTTTTATATGTATTTTTATTTGCAAGAGTCTTGCTCTCTTGTAAAAAATTTCTAGGAGGGTATAATAAGGTTTCACTATTATTATGTACAAGTACATATAATATATTAGTGGTATATAAAGTTTTTATTAACATTAATTTCTTAATTAAGCATCTCTTGAAACTGGTATAAACAATTATTTATTCGTCTTATTACTGGACCCAGGATATATGTAGCCGTGAAAGGGGGAATCACTTATTGGACGAATCGTACAAATGAAAATTAATATTTACGAAATCTGCATTCTTAAGAACATCCTGTATATAGACGTGGCCAGAATTCCACTTTAATTACATACATTATGTTTTTTAAACTGCCTGCCTGGATGTATTTTAATAACATTAACACGTCCAGCACAAGTTAAAACAAAAAGTGATAAAATCGTAACAGCAATCAAACCTAGACTGTTATAAAGTCGTCATTTATATTATTTCCCTTTTAAAAATAAAGTTTTAATTTTATGTATTAAAATATTTATTTAATAATATATAGTTTTCATCCCACCATAAAAATTTTTTTTTTTTATTTTGCTAAATTATATAAAAAGCAAAAAACACTATTCATCTCATAAAACGACATTGATGTTCGTATTTTAAAATAATAATCAAAATATTCAATGTAAAGAATATTGTATGTATTTAGTCTTAATAAATAAGCGATCCTTACATCTGTGTTTAATGAAATTGCCTCTCAATCAAGAACCAATAATGAGGGCTCAGTATTAAAATTGAATAACATAGTACATATCACAGCCAGCCAGTAACCTCGCCAGCCGAGATACGAGACGATCTCTGCCGCGGTCACTGATAACGTTTTTGCTCGTTAGGATTTAGAAATTATAATTTTATCCATCATCTCTACAACTTGATAAAGGTGTTGACACACTGTTGTAATCCGACCTTGAAATCATAGATCTGTAAGAATTCTGTTTAAAAAAATCGGCTATGGCGTTAGATCGCCCGTCGCATTTGGGGCTTATATTTCTTATAAATAATAATAATGTTACTATCTCTCTGCCCCAATAGAGAGAGTTAAAAGAGGAGAGAAAGTTACAAAATTAAAAAAATAAGATATTACAAAAGAAAAATCCTAGTAGCACACCGTGAGCTGGATTGGTGTAACTGTTACTAGCATGACGAATTTTAAATTAGAATTATAATTAGACATTCCAATTTTATTTGGGACATATTCATATAATGGATCAAATACCGACATTAGATTGTAAGCGGAGATATTTTAGGAGATGCCCGGTGCGAATCTCTATTGACTATATTGGTGGCATACTGCATGGCATACCTTCGCTCACTGCATGACGGCCAGGAATGCTTACTTCCATATATTTTTGAGTGATTTCTTTTGAAGTGTTAAAAAATCGAAATACGATTTTAATGAGATTTAACGAGAAAGGTTTATTTCGCTATTGTATGTATGTTTTTTTATAACAAAAAGTTTAGTATCATATATCTAATTAAATTTCCTTTCGTATTTTTCGGTTTTTACTTTTCATTTTTAAAATGTAATATTATTCGCCTTCATTTTTATCCGGCTTCGTTAATCTTTACATAATATAAAACAAAGTCGTTTCCGCTGTTTATTAACTTAGATCTTCCAAACTCAGTTTTTCAGTTTCAAGCTCGGTTTTCAGCAATAGACAGAGTTATTCAAGAGGAAGGTTAAAATGTTTAAGGTTAAAATATAATACATGTATAAGTAGAGAAAAGCAGAGAATTTCAAAGATTTGTCGAAAAAAACATATTTTTGTGCGCTTACATTGCAAACGCTACTAGCTAAAAATGATACTTTATTTACGACGCTATATTAACGTATTCATTATTAATCCTTATCCAATTAAATATGTTTATAAGCTAGAGTATTAAATATACATCATAATTGCCTTCGACACTATAATGTTCTAACAGATAGTTTAGAAGATATCAAAAGTTTAAAACTACGTGCCACCGCGCGCGACACTTGCTATCGCGCACTGTGCTGAATATGCTATCATATCAATAAAGTATCGACCCAGGTATAACCCATATTATATATATACAGCAATTAATACAGCTAATAAGGTAACACAACATACAATAATTCTAAAGGGAACGAAGTTTGCCGGCTCATCTAGTATTTTATAATTCTAAAATATCGTATATACCTATTGATTTTACAATAACTTTCTATAATGCAGGGCGTATAGGTAAGACGCCCATCGCACCTGCGTTTACTGCAATGTATCGGCAACCTAATGAATCATTTTCGGCAATCTAATCCGTGCGTCCGGGTAACTGGGTTGTGTACATAGAAAAACTCGGTCAGATCTCGGAGCGATCTAGTTTATGGTACTGGCGAGATTAACGCACACGCCATAAATCCACCGCCCGCTGCTGACGCCGCTATCTATATATCTGAGACTGATGTAACGGACTTTTCATTACTGACACCTGCTAAACCAGTAAAAACATAAAAAACAACAAAAAAATCTAGACAACTATTGTTTTGTTTAAATATCTTTTCAACTATATTTAACAAATTTCATTTCCGTAACGCATTCAACATTGCAAAGTAAAAATGTTTACTAAAATACATCATAATCAATGCTTAAACTGGATTCTACAAATTATCTTTATACGTGTAAATGTAGGTAACACAAAGAGCAATGGCGAGGACAATGCTCGGAGTCACTCTGCGAGATCGCATCAGATCAAAAGTTTTACAATTCTTCAGGCAATGTCGGTCACATTGCCTGAAGAATTGTAAAACTGCTTGGCCTGAAATGCCAGTCACGTACAGGTCGACGCGGCGTAGGCCTCCCATAAGATGGAATGACGATATGGTCGGACGAAGTAAAGTCCATTGGATAAGGTCTTTGTGGCTATCAATGGATAAGGCCAATATCCAGCAGTAGGCGACCGTCGACTGAAAAGAATTATAAATGGCACTACTTTAATGATTTTTTATTATATATTTGAGGGAGTTTTTGACTCCTTTATTTTGAAAAAAAAAAGGCAAAATACGAGCGATCGGTTGTTATTGGAACAACAAAACAGAGGTTGATCATGATCACTGATGATCACGTTATGACGGCGGAAACAGACACTCCAATGCGCAATGTACAAATTAAGATACTTTTAAAAAATCAAACAATGTTTTAATTTCAGGGTCACATGGACACCAACACGCTGGACTTGAGGAATCGTGAACACCGTTTTCTGGTGATGCAGATCGCACTCAAATGTGCAGACATCTCGAACCCCTGCCGGCCCTGGGACATCAGCAGGACATGGAGCCATAAGGTTTGCGAGGAATTCTTCAGACAGGGTGATTACGAACAGAACCTCAACCTGCCCGTCTCACCGCTATGTGACAGGACTAAAATATCTGTACCAAAGATACAAATAGGTAAACAAAATATTATTCAAAATTGCTTATATCCACCATACAATAGTAATATTAAGACAATCCCAGAAATATCTTACAAATAGATTAAACATGTATCACTGTTTTACGCCTGTTTTATAAGTGTAAACGATTTGACAAGTATCTATGATGAACGATAGGTAAATCATTGTGTCAAACAACATCTGCTGCATGATTGTGCCGGCTCGACCTGGAAATCCACGACCTCACAGAAAACAGGCGTGAAGTAGAAGTACTCTGCGTTTCGTCCGATATGTAAGGTGCCGGAGGCCTAATTTCAGTCCTCTTCCCCTTCCCATCCTTTCTTCATAAGGATAGGATGGGAACGGGAAGAGGATTGGACGGGGGGGGGGGAATATCCTTTTTCCTGTATATTTCCTTTGCCCTCCTCTGTCCATTAAAGGGAGACAACGCATCTGCAACACATTTGCTTGTTGCGGATGTCTATGGTTAGCGCTTACTTAAACCATCACATCATACTTAAAAAATTGGGACAGTCATTTTAGTTAGGATTGATATGGTCGTAAAATATGTAGTGTATATTTCATATCATTCTATAGGTAGAAAATACACATCAACAGATGTCTGATGTAATTCTCTATAATTTGTCTATCGTAAACATAATTAATGTTTATGATGAAAGCGACAAGACGTTTCAAAATTTATTTCTATTTTGGCAAAGATCCCGCTAATTTAACGTCCGTCATAACAAAATGGAAACCAATCAACAATCATATTGTTTTTATGTTCCATCATAGTTGAGTTTATACTTCATAGTTTAGCGACCGCAAGGAATCTCAAAATTAATTAAAATGTTATCAATTAATTGAACTAATGTAAATAATTTCCTTTTAACTATCTAATTATTTAATCATTCTTATAATTTCTTTCGTTTTTCTTATAGCGGTGAACCAACAACTCAGTATCCTCGTTATTTTATTGACTTCTACATGCGTATGCAAATATTTCTACATGCGTATGCAAATATTTCTACATGCGTATGCAAATAACGATCACTTGGTTAATAAATGAGAAGCTAATAGAAGAGATGATAAATGACTCAAATAAACTTCAGTGTACTAGGACTTATTTTAATTAAATCATTATATTAAATCATGACTTACTTAATGTTCTGCTAAAAATATATATAAAATATTTTTTTTATTTATATTTTCAACTTATTTTGTTCAATTGAGTTACTCTTATTGTTTCTGAATAACTTGTCTTAATCACAAATATGTAGCATTAGATTACCACGTTTGTTATCAATTTCCAGGGTTCTTCAAGTTCGTAGTCACGCCTCTGATGACTGAATGGCACCGGTTCCTTCAGAACGATCTCTCGACGCAGATGTTAGACAACGTCCGCTCTAATCAGAAGAAGTGGGAGACGTTGATAAAAAAGGAGGTGGCAGAAGAGACACACGCTGAAGTGTCATGCTCTAACATAGCGGAGGACGATGCGGAATCCGGATCCAATTTATCCAACAGCTCAGAATTATTGCTGCCAGAACGCAGGAGTTCTTTAAACCCCATCATACCGAAAGGCATCAAAGAACAATTGAGGCGCTTCTCGGTACCGCTAAACGTGTTCCAAGATACTAAGTTCAGAAGTCGTGAGAGGAACAGCGCATTGGATGACTCAGAGATGCGCCAAGGCACCTCCATTACTCACGATGCCGAGTATACGCTAAATTTACAGTTGAGTACACCCGGTCGGGACGAATCCGCAATCGTTTCAACTGAAATAAATTTGAGCACCGAGAATTTATTGCCAGATTCTACCACCACCAATAAAAGCGACGACTCTATAGGTATCCGTCAACAATGTTTCGGAAATATGCTAATTAAGAAACAGGAACGCTCTCAAATCTCGCGATCATTGTATGCCAGCAACGAAGATATTACAAAATTAAAGTCGTATTCAACCATTAAATCAGATTTCCTGCATCGCTTCGGTTTTATAAGGGAAACAAAGTTATGGCTTTTAAAGAAATTTGATACCGAAAAGACAGAACGGGTTGAGGCATCTGTGAGCGGCGACGCGACAGAGAAAGGTGGACGGCGCGAGGACACTGCCGTGGGCAGCCGGCTGCGCGACAACCTGTCCGCCGTCAAGCTCGACTGCCTCGACTCTGAACAGCTCTCTCCTCGCCGAAAGTCGATGCCGGCTGATGCTACCTCAGCAGCCAGTGAGGGTAAATACTTATTGTTAAATCATTTTCTGCGTTTCATACGGCGAGCGAGGCTGCTGGAGGCCTGATATCGTTCCCCTTTGCATCCCGCTCTTGTGTTCTTTTCTTTATTTCCCTTGTCTATAGGTTACTTAACGCCATATTAAGCACTTCTCGCTTGTAATCTTTTTCCATAACTAAATTAATTTCCAATTAAATATAAAATATTGTTAATTTAAAAATAACAAAAACAAATAAATTAGATGTTTGTGTTTGAATATTAAATAAATAATAATACGAGATAATTCGAGAGAGAGGATTCGTGAAATATTCAGAGTTTAAAACTAAATTTGGTACTGTTTTACTGCGTTGCAAGTCTCTCTCGGGACGCTTTGTGTTGTCTTTTGATGTTTGGAGCTGAGCGCACCATAATCTTAATCACTATTTCATACACGGTACCTTATTATATAATCTTACCCCTATCTAAAATGTTTATTATCATGTTTAACTTTAAACTATATCTAATACGATGTTAGCTTTTGGACAAATAGAAATTTGCTTAAATTTCTGTCTGATTTGGCGTGAGCTAAAATACTTTTTTTTCTCCTAAAACAGCACCGAAAGAAAGAAACATATGGGATTTCACTGTAGCCATTCCTGAGCTATTCCGACGCACTGTAACCGAGCAGGGGAGCTGCAGGCGCCGACGGGGCTCCGCCCCGGCGCCAGTGGAAGTCTCCGACCTCCTCGCGCTCGCTCAGGGCTCTTTCAGCGGCGCCAACGGTGCCCGCAAGAAGCCCAGCGCTGTCGCCACTTGCCAGCAGTTGGAGGCCAGAACATCAAACAACGTGCAAGGGGGATCACTCCCTAACACCCCACGACGTAGCTCTCTCCCCATCGAGGTGATGACAGGTTGATATCGCTGTGAACGGCTTTTTTCTTTAATTTTTTCCTTTCTTGTCAATGCGATAAACGTTTTCAAAATATGATCTTGTCAATTTCAAGTAAGTCGTCAATTATTCCCTGACCTAACTTTTATGTTAACTATTTTGGATTATGTATGCGTAATGTTTTTATATTTAGTGTTTTTTTTGTATGTTTATATTTACACATTACAATTACATGTTAATCCAAATAAGTTATGCATGCATATTATATTTAGTTGATATATAGTATATATAGATATACAATTATTATGATTTAATTCCTAACGTTTGTTTATTATGCTGATCGATGTTAGAGTGTGTTTGTGTGTGTTTTATATATATATACTGTTGGTTTAGTATGTAGACATATTATGTAATAAAGTATGTTTTTCTGAATAGTATATTTGTTTGCAGGCAAAGGATACAATTGAGAAGATGAAGAAGTCGCATAGTAATTAGACTGTTCAGCGTAAAACTTGCTCTGATATTGTAAACCGTTATTATACAAATGTTTCGATTTAGAATAAGAGCAGGACTTTGACACATTTAGTCGATGCATTCGCTCACACAATCATAGTGTAATCTCGATGAACTGAAAATGATAAACGCTGACTGTGTGTATATTAGTTTGTTCGTACTGTAAACGTATTATGAAGTGAGTTGATTAAAGTGAAGTGTAAAAACTTAAACGAAAGTGTAGTGAAAAGCACCCTTATCGAACTGATCAATTGGGACGGGATAAAGTGTTTGCTGTTAAGGTATGTGGAGGGACAAACTGTGCAGTGAATTGAACAATGTTTTAAATGACAATGCAAAGATAGTAAATTAACTTTTAAATTTCTACAAACTATAAAAAGTTGTACTTATTTGAAGTGGGACTGCGTCAGTCAGGAATTGTTCGTGTATTCAGTGAAAGGTACACTATCAAAGTTAGTCTGTAAAAAGACGTGTATGACATGAATGTATTTGGTGTTAGCGAGTCGATATATTCGACTTTGTAAAGTATGGTTACCGCCTAATTTAAATTATTAATTTTAAGTTTAACCATTTTTGGTTTATTTCATTATATTCAAATTAATTACCTACGGCCCAAATTAAACACCCAATAGTACAAATTATTTTACACTGCATAAATTTATTGTTAAATTCAACAATCAATTTCTTATAAATGTTTTCATTAAAGTTTCTTAAATTATCCGACGCCGTGAGAATATATTAGAAAGTTATGTGTTGTATTTGAATCTTATAGAGATATTAAATGTATAAAATGGTAGGTCAGAGTCTCATGATTCATAAGATATTTTAAAATAATACAATCATAGCTTTAAATACTAAGGAAAATTATATAAACTTCTATATGTGTAGGACTCTTCTGCTTAAATGTGCTTAAAGGTACGGCTTGTATGAATGTAAGATATGTATTCAGTATTAAATGTGTTCAATGACACCGAGTTAAAGAGTGTAATGAAAGTAGCTCAAGTACGTCATCTGCTTCGTGCTACAAGGGACGTCGGAGGGGTAATCCCTCGACGATCTCATATTATAGTGAAAGATCGTCGCTGGTAGTTGACGTTGAATACAGGGATGTTGTTTGTATTGAGAAGAATTTGGGTAGGAAAAAACATTCGTCAAGGTAATTAAGTGTGATTTGATATGTACACATATCAGAATGTTGGTATGGTAAATTAATTAAAATACATATTGAATGTATCTAATAATTTTAATATAAGAAAGGAAGGAAAGTGTTTAGTTTACTGTTGTGTAGTACCAGAGCGATGGCGTACTAATTTTTAGTCCTTTGCTATAGTTTGATCTGTAAATCGACCTGGCGACCTGGTATGTAGTCTGTTCAATGTTTTTATCTCATACTGTACTTATGATATTCCTAAATATTTTTAAATATTGATCTGTATTTACCTATTACATATATACTATATTGGCTCAAATATATGTGTTGTTAGAGATAAAATAAATTAAGACCTTCTTGAATTATAGAAATATTGTTAATTAGTATTTCGGGGTTCATTACAATTGATTTAAAAACAAAATGAACAATTTGTTAGGATAGTACTTGAACTATACATATTAATATCCTGCTTGACTTTTGTATTGTATTCTAATTGAATGTATCTCGTAATATTCTTAAAATCTATAAGTCTGCACAATTTCAAGCGCTCAAACATATAAACACATATTCTATATGACTTTTATTTTTAAATATTTATCGTGCAACATTTTGTAATGATAAAGTGAAATTGTGAAAATTACCATGGTAGTGAAACGATGATGAGATCAACACTCACTGGTTCCCCTCGCGGTTGGTAGAGGGTAATAATTTTAATGGAGCTCTCCCAATATTTGTAATGAAATATTTTGTCTCCACAGACTCAAAACCCCCGACCGAGTATAATTTGTTAAATTTATTAATATTGCCGTAGTATTGCAACACTGAAATATTAAAGTTTAAATAAATTATGTCAAAAACTCTGTAGTATGAAAATTTTATTCTTCGACGTACTTTTATCAATAAGTTACGGGCGTGAGCGTATATTTATTGATTTATAAAAATTACTTCATTAGGCACATTCAATGATAATAATTTGTATTGATACGTAATTACGCTACAAGAACATTGCGCATAGATTGTATATTTTATGTATTATTCCTATAATAATGAAAATAAATTATATATTACTGTATAATGTGTTGTAAACATTTAATTGTATGGAACCCGATATATCTGGAGGGATATAAATCATACTCGCTTTCGTCTCGTAATTTCCGAATAAAGCAAAAGTACTCCTAGTAGTTCAGTCTATTTTATAGGCTTCGGATAGAAACTTTTATTGAATCTAAATATTATACCTAGTGAATAAAATGTTTAAATTTATGTTAAAATTGTCTCTATTTGAACATAAATTATATCTATTGTATTCCTTGTGGATGTTCGAGAGATCTGTTTTAACTTTTTACTCTGAGGCCACATCCTATGTATACATTCGAATTTGTATATTACTATTTCAATGTATTAACTCTCAATGTAAGATAATATTAAGTAGTGTTCGACTTTGAAACCTAATGATGAATTAATTTGGAAGACTGTTACGTATTTAATGTGTACTGTTCTTATACTATACTTTTTAATGTAACGGGTATTTTATCTCAAAATTGTACATGTGTTTGTACGTTATACTTCGAAGATTATCGTACCTCTTGTCTGTATCTTCAAAATCGTAATAAAATTGAACCTTGAACGGATGAAAGTCTATTATTTATAACCCCCCTTTATAACTCGTATAATGATAACGTAAATGCCTCGCAACTGTAATGTAAATATGTATATTTGGAATCTCCTCAACGAACGACATCATAGAGCAAGGCAACTACTTTGAAGTTGTTAGCAGAATTTCACACAGAGTCTTAGCACAAGGTGAGCCCTTGTGGCCGTTATTATTTGATATAACCACTATGCACATATACTTTTCAATAATTAGAATTATTACATTTCGAATGAATGTTTATATTTATTTGTGGTTTCGGTTAAGAAGATTTGGTTTTGTGGAAGCATAAAAATTTGGTATTATTTGTGTGAGTTAAAAGATTGTTATTTAGCCACGCGACTGCATCATTAACGCCCTTTTCAACTCTTTGAACGGTTTCGACCCAGGTACTGCCGTGAAAAATAACTGCAGTGTCGTCTGCGTAACAGATGATCTCAGACTGGTTATTCATGAGGCTTAACAGATCGTTCATATATTACATAGATTACAAACAGAGTAGGACCTAAGACACTTCCCTCAGGAACTCCGTAGTTTATAGGTAGTTTCTTGCCAGTAAATTCGCCAATTTTAGTAAGTGGAGATCTCGAGTCGGTATGGTAGCTTCGTAACGTAAGTAATGGCAGACATCTGATTCCAAAACAACAAGCTTCTTCAAAAGTATTAATATGGAAACTCTATCGAATACTTTGGCAAGGTCATAAAATACAGCGTTACAATTTCCTTTATTATCGAGTAGAGAAGAGATTTTATCAGTGATTTAAATAACCTTTGTGGTGCAGAACGATTGCTATGGTACCAAATGACAGTATATGCTTCAATATTCGCTGTACTAGAATAAACTTCTAGTCTCAGAACGTATCATATAAACGGCACGTTTTTGAATATGGCTGATTTGGATGTTATACTTGATAATGAGTTAAAAAAAACTTAAGATTTCTGAACTGAAACGAAGAACGAAGGAACTAATCAACCACATCTGTTGCACAAATGCCTCGTACAAGAAGAGGTTGACAGGGTATATCTCTTCTGCAAAACATTTGATTGTTCGGGATGTCGATGGATAGCGCTCACTTAACATCGGGTGATCCGCTTGCTCGATTGCCACCTTCTTCCATTAAAAAAAATAGTTTTCTTTTTATTTATTATTCTTCACTCGGCATAAGCTTGGAATGGAGCTGCAGATTCGTGTGGAACCTGCACTTTGACACATTTATTAAACGGTTAGAGAGTGTATAAATAAGATTTCTTCATGAGTGCATGCAGATAAAATCTTGAGCTGCTCCGATTTTATCTTTTGTGGAGGTTTCTTTATGACAAAATCTGAATTTTGCGGGATTACAGGGTAGTTTTGGGGAGAACTCGATCCAATCGTGTGGCAACACTAATATAATGTCATATCATACCACTGTCATCATAACCTTAAAAGATACTTCAAACTTCAAAACAATACAGTTAATAGATGATTTTGGGAAGCAAAAATAAGTCTTTACGACTGAATTTTTAAATCTCATAAATCAATCATTGATCATGCTATCAATTAAGAGACTGTCGTCTTTAACCTCGCCTAAAATTCAATCAAAAGTCTGTTGCAATCCAAAAAATGGCTTTTTAGAAAGACAAATAACTAAAAATTGTACCATTAGTGTATCTAAATTGTGCTCATCTTTGTCCGCATTACATAATTTAACACATAAATCCAGGCACCCGGTAAGAAAAATATTTTGTTAAATCTTATACCCTGATAAGTTTGAAAAAGAGTCATGAAGGATCATTTTTATTTTAATATGATGCAAGATGTTGTAAATTTCTTTCTTAATTTTAAGATATTTCACTAGTATCAGTCTATATAATTATATAATGTAGTTTTTGGTATACTTAATTCATTTAGTAATATTATGATGACATATATGTATATATTATGACTAACGGTAGGTGTGAATATAAAGCTGGCATCTTCAAGTAGCGGCACAGTACAGTAGGTAGGTTTATCATAAAAGTTAAATCTAAAAATCACTTCTTTTTTATTTCAACATATGTATGTAATGACTTCTGGCTGTAGCAACAGATTGTAGTAATTGCTTCATGATTGTGAAAAGTTCAAAGCACCAGTACCATACTTTCTAGATTTGGACTTAGTATATTGCAACATTAATAACTTTTTCGTTTTTAATTTGCAGCAATTAGTGACATACAATGCTGAATATAAAGCTGCCCTGGCACTATTCAGAAGATCAAACTTAACCCAAATCACATCACTATTCTGTAATGGATCTCGGGGCATACACACCAGCTCTTCCAGTTACAATCAACCAAATGTGGATAAAGATAAGGTATGTACTTAAACAATATCATTGTTATGTCTATCTCATATGGAAGTAAGATGGAATAAGAATGGATGGAGAAGCCATATTGAATGAAAGTCTTCTGACTTTCATTCAATATGGCTTCCAAACCATTGTCTATTGCACTTGTTTTCTATAAGGATAAAATAACCCAGTACAATGCCAGTGAACCAATGTATGGGCCTACCACAGTAAAATGTTACTTGCCTCATATTGTCAAGGGAATACAATGTATAGGTTAGTCAAGGCACACCTACAGATAAAATAAGCGAGGATTTGTATGATCCTTTTGAAAAATAAAATTTTACAAATTGAATCAATTTTCTGAATTTGACTAATATACTAATTAATAAAACAAACTGAATAATTACTAATTAAGCATCTATTTATGACATTTTTATAATAAATAAAATAGAGTGAACATTCTGATTATTTTATTCTACAAAACAGGGCAATATTTCAGTTTTAATGTGGTTCTCTAATTAAAATGCTATGTTTCTATTTATTAATAAATACTTTTTAGATGTTAACACTAATATATTACTAGAGACAATCAAACAGTTGGCAGATTTTGTCTAAATACTATTTATTTCTTTGGATTTATTGACATGTTTTATTTATTAACAGAATAAAAAGGATAAGAAAAAACAAGATGATACCACTTTGTCGTCCTTATTCATGAAAGCTGCATTTTGGATGATTGCAACAAGCATTTTCATAATTATGAGTAGCCTGATAATGCCTGCTGATTCTTCTCCAAATGAGGTATATATGTATTTGTATACACTTTCAATATTGTACTAGAAAGATAAGAAAATGTTTTCAGGTGTATGCACTACTTTATTACTCTGCACATACCCATTTTAACCATAATCATTGAAAATTGACAATCTGAATCCTGATGGGCACATAGAGTGTCTTACTTTAGGTATCAATCCTAAAATCATTGTTATTTAATTCTTAATTATGCTCGGACAACACAGCAAAATATTTACACTGTACCTGTAGCCATCTGTAACAATACCATATGATGCAAATAATTCGTTTATGCCAAACAAAGGATAAAGATCGAAAGTAACAGAAAACAAAGGGGAAGGGAAGGGATGCGAAGTACTGAAATTTACACATCAAATGCTAAAAAATTCGAAATATTCTAAAACAGTGCTTTTATTAAAAATAAAAAACTAAGAAATTGTATATTATAAATACCTGTGACGTAATAATATAAACGCAGTGAAACTACAAAGAACAGATTCTCGAAAATCCTGAATAATTTGGTACCTACTTATCGTATCGGGAAAAAAAATCAATAATGGGCCATGGTCTCATGTGACAAACATACAAAACATGCGAATTGATAACTTCCTCTTTAAGTTGGGTAAAAACACATGTCAGAATAATAAATTTTCTATGACAAATAAAGTAACAAATATTTATTGAATATACTGATAGATGTAATGCATTATGCTTAATTACCGATTTAATCGCATATATCGTTAAATAATATAACTTATTTTATAATCAGAATAAATAATAAAATGAAATTAAGAATATTTCAAACCTATTAGTAAATATGTTGCAGGTGGTCCGATATGTGTCATGGAATGAATTTGTTTACAACATGTTGGCCAAGGGCGAAGTGGAACAACTAATTGTTAGACCTGATATAGAAGTAGTCACTATCATTCTTTATGAAGGTGCCATTATTAAGGGAAGGAGGGTAAGTAAATGTGTATATTTATCTTGTAAAATTTATGGTATTATTATAAATCATTCACCAAAAATATGATATTCCAATATCCAGATAATATTAAATGCATAAACATGGTGTTAAAAAGTTCCACTATGATTTTGGATGGCGGTACATTAGTTTTAGATATTTAAAAAATATTCTATCATAGATATACAATTATTGTTTCATACTAGCTGTTCCCATGACTTTGTCCGCGTTTTTATGTATTGATTCCCAATAGAAATGTAATTTCATACAACAAAAACTCATGCAAAGGTAGATTTTATTTCGAGTCAACTGAACAACATATTCAAGGGATAGATTTTTTTTTATCCTAATAGAGGGTTTTCGTTACATTGAATGAAAAGCTGAATTCACAATATTTATTAACATGTGCTTGAAAAAATATGAGTATTCTTATTATGGAACATACTCATGCTATGTGACCAATTTGTAATGTTTTTATCCCCCTCCCTCTTCGGTGACCACCCGTAGTATTTGCCAAGACTCTCCCTCTCACCTTCTAGTTTTTACATAGCAATTTATAAATATTGTATTAAATATTTTGTGCAAACAGATAATTAAATAATAATTTTGCTCATATTCATTTGGATTCATATTCATGACCTTAGAAATATCAGCACCACGAAAATTAAGTGGAGACTTTCGGTAAACTGATAACAAACAAAAATATTTATTGCCTTTTAATAGTTTATTGACGTCCAAACATTAACAAATTTCACCGTAATTGAGAATGATGTCGGTCTATAGTGATTGTATCAATTTCTGGTGGTTTAATCACCTTACTGCCGATAGTAAAACTTTGGGCTGGTCTATGATATATAAAATTGTCCCATTGATGGGGTAGCTTAAGTCATATCTATAAACGTAATAATATTAGCACTGACCTCCTTATGGTGGAGTTCCGCAACTCTGATCAGATCATCGGCCCATCTCATCATCTCTACCAACTCTGCGTCGACCAGTAACCGCTACTCTAGGACCTTTTGGCACCATCGGCCACCGTTCAGCGAACAATATGTCCGGCCCATTGCCACTTAATTTGCTATTCTTCGTGCAATGTCGGTTGATTTGGTTCTACTGGGGATCACATAATTTCTGATATGATATCGCAAAGAAACTCCCAGCACTGCCATTGCCCTTTGAGTGACCTTGAGCCGTCTATTGGAACCAACAGTGAGTCTCATTGCCATGCATATGTCATCACTGGCAATACAACATTAAATAAATAAATATACATTTTTGTAAATGCTTACATACTATTTTAGTGAAGCCTTGACTCCCAAAGTATCTTTCCCTTAATTAATTCACAATCTAGTGCCAACTTTACTATAATATTTTGCAGGCAAATCATCGAGTACATCACATGAACATAGGCGATATTCATCGATTCGAGGAGAAACTTCGGGATATTGAAAAAAATCTGGGTGTTAAAGAAGGTGATATAACAGCATAAGATCCAACACGCACAACCGTGGCAGAATCATATAAATACGTAAATGTTTTTGCAGGTGTGCGGGTCATATACGATAGAAACGGTGGCCTGGCCAGCAAGATCATCACCACCATGCTGATTGCAGCCTTGGTTATCTCTCTGCTGTATTCCAGTAAGAATATGAGAATGAACATAAACCTTGGAGGATTTGTGAGTACATTTACACTATTGAATTTAAATTGTGTGTTTTATGTTACTTAAATAAATATGCGCTCATGCGCTTGCTCCCTTAATCCGGAGGGGAAGGCAGAGATCAAGAATTTCCATTTGGCGCTATCCTGGCACACCTCTCTCGCTTCTTCTACATTCATACATCTAGGCATACATGCTCGTCAGTTATGGGTGCTCCTCATATCGCCCTTTTTAGTAAGCCACTATTCTGATCGTTATAAGTTCTCCTAGGGCGTCCCCTACCAACACTGCCACTCATTTTTGCAACATAAATTTGTTTCGTTATTCTCTCTTCATTCATCCTTTCAACATGACCGAACCACCGAAGCCTCTTCTCACCAACGAATTCACTTTTAAGCCACCATTTCTAATGCTATTTTTAAACCTATCATTCAATGTCACGCCTAACATACTTCTTAAGAATCGCATCTCAAGGGCATTATCTCTACCAGCATGCTTTTCCTGCCAAACCCAGCTTTCACTTCCATACATTAAAGTGGGAACTAGTACAGCATTGTGTATTGCCAGACAAGCCTTCATAGACTCATTCTAACTCCTCACTACTGTACCAATAGCCCCATTCATTTTATTTTCCGCATTCACTCCTCGTCGTAAACATACACCCCAAATAACGAGCTCTTCCACCTATTAAACCTCTTTACCGTTAATATTAATTTCAATTATAGTCTTACTTTTTTCTCTTTCAAACACCATTACTTTCGCCTTATCTATATTCACACAATCATCCATAAAGAGATTAAACAGCCACGGCGATGCTACACAGCTCTTCCTTTATTGATGCTAAACCAGTCTGAGTAGGCCCCGTTAATCCTAACGCAAGCAGTAGAATCTTTATAAAGAGACTTAAATTCTTGTATAAGGTCACTGTTTAATCCAAACTCAACTAAAGTTGACCACAGACCTTCTCTTTTAACTTTATCATAGACCTTTTCTAAATCTACGAAGGCGCAGATTTTTTTTTTGTTTACAGCCAGACATTTTTCTGTGATTATGCGTAAAGAAAAAATCTGATTCGTGCCTTTCCTAAAACCTGCTTGCACATCCGACATTCTTTCTTCTGTTTCTTTCATGACTCTTTCAATCAGTACCTTAGCATAAAGTTCTCCCACAATGCTGAGAAGGCTGATGCCTCGGTAATTTTTACTGTGAACCTTTTCCTTTATATAAAGGGACGATGACGGCTTTACAACAATCTTCCGGTAGTAGGCCATGTCTCCAACATATATTGAAAAAGACCCACAGCAGGCTTGCAACTAAACCTTCTCCAGCTCTCAGCATTTCAAGGGAAATTCTGTCATACCCGGGTGCTTTACCTAATTTCATTCTTTTCATCACAATCACGATCTCATTCAGACTTCTCTCACTTTCCAACTCCTTTTCTTTATGAGTATCTGCCTTGTTTGATGCAGCTGAATCCCCACATTCAAACAAACATTCAAAATTACTTGTTACTTAATATTTATATTGCATAAAAGTTTATAAAGTTTTTCATCTCAAATCTGTATATTTGAAAATTCTATTCTATTTATGTATTTCGTTATAACATTCGTTGTCTCAAGCGCATTTTTTATTATTAGGAATTTTTGAAAATTCTCAAAAAATAAGTATACTTAAGTAATATGTTAAAGAACTCTTTTTTTAAATGTTGCCATGCATATCTTCAATTGCTTGATATAACAATTAGCAGGTTATATTCTATTAATTGTAAATTTATTTTAGACGGTTATTATTAATTAAAAAGTGTCAAATACCATTGTTATTCTTTTCATGTATGCCATGTTCTTTATTTTGTTTGCATATGTTACTTTAGAGCCAGTTAAGTCGAGCCAAATTTACTCTGGTGGACTCCATGAGTGGACAAGGCAAGGGAGTGAAGTTTGATGACGTGGCGGGGCTCAGGGAAGCCAAAGTCGAAATCATGGAGTTTATTGATTACCTAAAGAGACCGGAGCATTACAAGAATCTTGGGGCCAAGGTAACGATTGTCTATCAAACCTTCAGTTATATTAAAGTGTATCTTATCCACTTCATTATAATTTCTAATGCAATTCAACAAAGAACACATATACATAAATAAATATGCGCTCACGCCCTTAACCCAGAGGTGTAGACAGAGATTATGGATTTCAATTTAGCGCGATCCTGGCTGATACACCTCTCTCGCTTCTTCTACATTCTTATATCTTTATATCGCCCATATTTAATACCTCACTAATCTGATATCAGTTCTCCTTGGACGTCCCCTGCCTACATATAAATGATTCGTATTGACATAATTAGAGACATTAAAAAATCTGATTCGCATCTACGGGTTATAATTATTGCTATGTTTAATGTTATAATAACTTCTCTGAAGATTTACAAATGGATGTTTCTTTTTTTTTTAAGATATCTAATTCTGTTCTATTTTTAAATATATTACAATGTGTAAAAATTCCATTATTATTCAATGGAATTGCACGTGCTTCATTAAACCTGCGGTTTAATATAATGTTAGGGACATTTGAAACCTAATATTGTTAACCGCAGGTATATGCTAACTTTTTTGCCGTTGCCTATAATAATAACGATAGTAAGGTAAGGTAACAAACTGAAAGTAAACAATAAGAAGCTGCGTCTAGAATGCTTTAAATGGATATTCTTCTCTATCTGTCTATTTAATCTAAGAAGTGGTAATATCCGCTTATCAATATCGTTAGAAACACTAAATTATACAAATCCAATAAAAAAGCACTCTACAAATGCTGCTGACGATCTCATACATTATTATAGCTGACATCGATACGTTTTAGGTACCTAAAGGAGCTCTGTTACTGGGTCCTCCGGGATGCGGCAAGACCTTGCTGGCGAAGGCCGTCGCGACCGAGGCAAACGTCCCCTTTCTCTCAATGAACGGCTCAGAGTTCATTGAAATGATAGGAGGCCTCGGAGCCGCTAGAGTCAGGTACTTATTATTATTTATATCTATCTACTTTGATCGATATAGGAGGACTTGGAGTGGATGTGAAATGATGAGCCGCTGGAACGACTTTTTGATCGTGATCAACATATTTTAGGGACTTGTTCAAAGAAGCGGCGTCGCGAGCACCCTGTATCATCTACATAGACGAGATGGATGCGGTGGGACGCGCGCGGTCGTCTGGCACCGCCGCGTGGGCGCCCGGCGGCGGCGAGAGCGAGCAGACGCTCAACCAGCTTCTGGTCGAGATGGACGGCATGCAGAGCAGGGATGGCATCATCGTGCTCGCCTCCACCAACAGAGCCGATGTCCTTGATAAGGTATAAAATATATTATTAATATGTAATCTATGTATACATACGCGAAGGGAAATCCTTCAACAGAGTTTTAAGAGTAAAGCGAAAACGGAGGGGTGAGATATTTGCCATAGTTAAAGTATCCTGAAAGAGATTTGTCCCTATTTTTTACTTTTTTTGCTGCATTTGTTGATTTTGAATATTTTTTTACAGTGGTTTTTTTTTCAATTTTGTTTATTTATAATATGCACAACTTAAAATAAAACATTGCTTTTTTACATTAAAGGTAACTTAACCATCGTCGGCGATATTGATATTGTCAATGTCATATTTTAATAAAATAACTTTAGCAAAAACTATAAATGTTCTTTTTGCGATTCAATTAGGCTCTGTTAAGACCGGGCCGCTTCGACCGACATATCCTGATTGACCTACCGACACTGCAAGAGCGAGAGGAAATCTTTGAGCGACATTGTAAAAGCATTGTCTTGGAAGAACTGCCACCGTATTATCTAAAGCGGTAAGTGTTAGAATTACTCGTTGGTGTTCAATATTGACCAGTCTCTATAAATTGAGATAACAAAATATGGCTGATAGAAGTAAAAACTCAGAACAAGTGGGAAGCGCGATAATAGTTAAAAGCTAAATAAATAATCAACAGTTGAATACAATAAAAATAAATGAGAAAGTTCGTCGAAACTGTTCCAAATTCAAGTAAGCATGTTGAGCATGTTAGTCATTGTTCGGAAATGACGTATGACGGAAGACCACAAATTCCTTGCCGAAAATATGACGGTTTAACCCAACTTAACTTATCTAAATCCAAAGTTGCTTAGCTTGGGCGCTAGAGGGCTTTATTGTTTTTGAACTTTTGTAAATTTTGAGGCGCTAAAATCAGGTAGAATAAAAAAAAATTACGTAATTAATCTATTAAATTATTACTTTACCGAGAAATAAAACTGGCGGG
>JWHW01029600.1:0-12328 GCA_000931545.1 Papilio glaucus | reverse complement strand
CCCGCCATTTCCTCATCACGTCTCCACTCAACACTCGATACGTGTACGACTGCTCCAATCTACCTGCGCAGTTTATAGTTGAGACGATAGTTTTTTTTTAATATATACCAGAGAATATAAATATTTTTTAGACTGGCGTACCTGACGCCGGGCTTCAGTGGTGCGGATATCGCGAACGTGTGCAACGAAGCGGCCCTACACGCGGCTACAAACAAGCAGAGTATAGTGCGCGCAGAGGACTTGCAGCACGCCATAGAGAAAGTAGTCGGTGAGCATTTCATAGGCACACAACCACAGCTCAACGTGGGACATCAATTCCCCCATCCGTTTCCTTATCCACTCGCATCCTCAAACAATCTGGCGAGTTGCGGACGTTGTTGATTTTGGATTGAGTGATCACATAATCGCCACAAAGATCGGTCCCCTGCTGCCTTCGTCCAGTCCATCTTTTTGGAGGCCTATGCCTCGTCGACTTGTGCGTGGCCGCCATTCTTTTTTGGCCTCATCGGCCATTCGTTCAGCGAGCATTGTCACATAAGGTAAGCCTTAAGACCTGCTTGTTCGTATAGAAAAAGCTAATTACTTAGGGCACAGAATGTGAAACACGAGGTTCGCCATTAGACTATTGTCTAAAACTCGTATAAACTAATTTTGGAATAATTAAAAGCTTATATTCATTAATAAATAATAACTTAAAATTTGTTGTAGGTGGGACTGAAAAACGTAACCACGCAATGTCGCCGGCGGAGAAGAAGGTGATCGCTTACCACGAGTCGGGGCATGCTTTGGTTGGCTGGCTGCTTGAACACACGGAGGCGTTGCTGAGGGTGACTATAGTACCGCGGACCAACCTCGCCCTGGGCTTCGCACAGTACACCGGCTCCGACCAGAAACTATACTCCAAAGAGGAGGTAAGTCAACCTGCCTATGTTTTTTGTGGCTTACCTGACCTGACTACCGATACCCATAGGCATCCGCAATAAATTTCAGATGCGTTGCCTGAATTTTTTTAGAGGAGGGGATAGATGAGAAGAGGAAAGTAGTAACGGATGTAAAGGGTAATTGGAATCAGATCCCTTGTACCTCACTTGTCAGACGAAACATAAAATACTTCAACATCAATCAGAGACAATGTTACCAACATCGCAATAAAACATGTTGATTAATATTGTCTTCTCAGTGATATTATTCTCGTATGTTTATGTTCTTCGTCTAGAGTGATAAATAAGACAATAGGCACAACATGTCATGTCAATCGGCAAATTTGTGCAACATTTCATACTTCTAAGTATACTCTAGTAAGTTATGTATATGATTGCAGTTGTTCGACCGCATGTGCATGGCGCTGGGCGGACGGGCCGCGGAGGCCATCACTTTCAACTCAATTACGAGTGGAGCTCAAAATGACCTTGACAAAGTTACCAAGATCGCCTACGCTCAGGTTATAATTTACTTACAACACAATTCATTCAATTTATCTATTTATTAATTAAGTAAAGAACAAACACAACGAATCTTTCATGCTTTTTCCTTTGATTTAATTTACCATGTTAGTTTATCACACTATCGCTTGATGCCATAAAAGGTACAATGTAGTTTTTTTTTTAATTAATGAATATTTCCTTTTCATAAATTATTTATACTGAATATTTTTAATATTTTGAGTACTTTTGAGGTGTGGTTTAAAAATTCCACTCATGATAGTAGTGGTAATCTTCAACAGATTAATTTGTTGAAGTTTGAACTATATTACATAATAAACAAATTGGCACAAAGTTAACCAATAGAAAAAAAATGCAATAAATATCGTACCCATGTTCCTGGTATTTGTATTGAAACGCCTAAACTACATCACATTTAAATCTTAAAAAAAAAACTAGGTAGTCTAACAAAAATTTGTTGACTCTGCAGGTGAGGATCTACGGCATGTCCCCGGAAGTGGGTCTGGTGTCGTTTCCTGACAAAGACATCGGGAAGAGTCCGTTCAGTAATAAACTTAAGAACCTCATCGACCTAGAGGCCCGCAAGTTGATCGCTAACGCTTACTACCACGCCGAAGACATTCTAAAGAAAAATGAAGATAAACTAGTCGACGTGAGTTACTAATTATGTGTATTTAATCCCGATTTTATTATACCCAGTACCAATTCGTCTCCAACATTTCAATGGACACCTATACTTGTGTAATGTAAGAACGTTTCTATTTATTACATTATAATACAAATGCGCAGTTTCTTGCCTTATTATCACCTAGAAATTACCACTTAGTTTGATATACATTACTAGTTATATTCTAAAAAATCAGTTCCCCTTCATATGAACACTAGGAAATGTACTTTTACTTATTACATACGAACTATATAATTTGATTGTAGCTCGCTGAGGAACTATTAAAGAAGGAGACGCTGAATTTCGAAGACGTGAAAGCGATTCTGGGCCCACCTCCATTTCCCAGGAAAAAGTTCATAGACCCGGTCGAGTTCGAGAACAATCTGAGGACTCTAGAACAAGCCGCTACACCGCAAGAGCCGGCCAATGTTGGTGCCCCGTCAGCCAAGGAAAATAGCCGGGCCGGCATCGACCATCTTATATAAACCAAGTTGTAATTATTTAAATCATCAATCAATAAAATAAATAAAGATTCATTATGTTAAAATTGTGTTATTACTCCCGCAATCCACGTTACTACTTACGTTACTAAAAAGAATAGCTTACAAAATAATTCTGATAGTTAATTTAATTTATTTATTATCAGTACCATATCTTGTATGTATATTTTTTAAAAATAAAACCAAATATTATTTACCTACTAGTTCTTCCACCTAAGAATTACGAAGTAGGCACAAAAGGATGTCCATATGACGTTTTTTGTAATATCCCAATTCCTTTACGTCACTCTCAAATCGTCAGATTATTATAATGCACACTTATCCGCATATAAACAACCCCACTTACCATAATCGAAATATTTCCGATGATCGATTTACGCTAAACGCGCAGCCACTAAACAAGGACCAAGGTAAATGCGCTCGAGTAAATCGCGAAATCCCCTAGGGTGTGTCCAGATCTGACGAATACCCCGCTAATGTACAGCTCGCGCAACTCTCACAGTGTGACATCCAGAGTTGCCGACCTGTCAGTGTGGCGTCACTGACCCTACCCCTCCCAGCCGCTACCTATGGGCTTCCCGAAAAATTATGCGACTGGATTACCATCTTTCTCAAGGGTACATCAAGGTCGAAGTTGAGGATGCATGCTCGGACTCTAAACCCATTAATGCTGGTGTCCCACAGGGCTGCGTACTGTCTCCCACTCTCTTTCTTCTGCATGCCAATGACATGTTGCAAAGTAGTAACTTTCATTGCTATGCAGACAGCAGTACCGGTGATGCCTTTTACACGGCCCGCGCTAATATATCTCGGGACTGCGTCAATGAGTACCGGAATAAACTTGTGTCTGACTCTATTGGGTAATGTCTCTGATTGGGGTCGACAAAATCTTGTCCAATTCAACCTCCAAAAGTTTGCACGTTTACCACCAAAAAACAACCCTTTGTTGTAAATGTCAACTTTGAGAACACTCCCCTGGTTGCTTCAGCGTGTATCAGTATTCTCGTCATTTTGAAGGTTAGGCCAAGTTGGCCAAAAAAAAGCTTGGTATGCTCGGTAGAGCGAAGCAGTATTTTATGCCGGCCCATCGCTTACAGTTGTATAAAGCGATGATTCGGCCTCATGTGGAATACTGCTCGCATCTCTTGGCTGGAGCTCCTTAATACCAGATTTCCATGTGACCGCGTACAACGAAGAGTGACCCAAAGCGTCAAAGATCAAGCTCTTACTGATCAGCTTGAGTTACTGGCATTGGGAAGGGATGTTAGTTCCCTTTGCATTTTTTACCGTCTTTACCACGGGGAGTGTTCGGAAGAATCGACAGAGACTACCATCCTTACCATCTTGATGGTTGGCATTCCACTACCGTGCGGTTTTCACGTAATTTCCTGCCTCGCACAGCCCTATTGTGGAATTATCTGTCGCCAGTGGTTATTACAAACCAATACAACTTAGGGTCCTTCAAGAAGCGAGCGTACTCCTTTAGAGGCCGGCAACATTCCTCTGGTGTTGCAGATGTTCATGAGCCGCAGTGATCCTTCAGCTTTACGCGACCCGTTGCGCGTTTGCCTCCTTCTCCTAAAAAAAAGATGAGGCTGAATGAATTTCCTTTTCTGTAAAAGCCTGTTGCGTAAAAGAATGTATTGGTCTTAATTTGTTTTATATTAATAATAACTACCATTATTCTAACAACCACTATTATGTTATTTTCATTAAAGCTATCGGTAATAAATATATGAGTGTAAAAATACATAATAAAAATTATAGGAAAAGAAAAAAATGTGCGAAATTTGTACAACAAACTCATTTCGTTTAAAGGTCAATAAACAACTAAAAGTTATTTTATTTTTTTAAGGTATGTTAGTCCCCTCAGTCCCCAGTTGTATACGAGACCTCAACCCAAAGACTTAATATAATAAATAATAATAATAGTAGAATTCGCCGACATAAATCATATTTTCTTCAATTATCAAAACCAAACGTTCATTTTTCATAGACTAGAAAGACTTAGAAAGTGAAATAATAGAAGTTAGTGATACCTCCCGCCGCCATTTATGTTATTTGCTTAAAACAAAAAGTGTAATAGTGCATTATATAAATATGTTAAAAATACCGTGGGTACGATTTAAATGAAATCAATGAACAGTGAAACGTATTAAAAGGACTTTACCCGAAAATAAGACTTGGCTTAAAGGTCTTGTTACCCGGCCATAAAATTAAAAAAAAAAAAAATAGCCGTTACAGGTTTATGTTTGATCTTTTGATTCCACTTTAGCTGGCTATTATAGACTTGCTATTTGCTTAAGTTACCGTAATTTTCTTAATAGTTACTATTGTTAATTCAAATCAGTTCTTCATCTTCAGTGCCCATTTATAGTAATGGGTAAGAAAGTTATTTCAATTTGTACAATTCTTTGTTTAGAACAAATTAAGTCTAGTTCGTATCATAGTTATATTCTAAATTTATTTTCAGCCGACAGTTTTGATTTTCTCGCCTTACTGAAGAAGCATAATATTGTGGAACTGGAAACGCAACAGCGCAGACATAAGCCTGGCCCGGTGTTTAGCGTTTCGAACGGGGTACGTAATGTTTAAATTGTTTTGGTACAATTCCAAAAGATTGACCAATGACCATCCATTCGAGAAATGTTACATTTTGCTGGGCACTATACACATCGTTGATGTGTCCTCTGAATCAGCTAGTACTTATTATTATACAAAACTTTTTTATTTATTTCACAACATTATAGTTTTATTTATACCATACATACAATTTAAGTGCTGCGCTCATGTTACTTTAGCGTGTGTGTGTGTTTTTTTTTTATTATAATGAAGATAGATAGTACATAAAATATTGGAAAAGTGTTTCTTTACCATGTCTTGCTTGTTGAGGGTATGGCCATTTTGTAACATTTTGGTTATTATGGGAACTGAGTTTCCCCTAGTCTTAAACTGTGTTGCGATCCAATCTTTCTACCCATCTTTATCTCAGAAAAAATACTGAGTATTCTTTTGTAAATGTTTCCGGCAGTGTAAACACACAGTTAGGAATTATTAAGTTGGAAGTATTGTATTGGGACTATGGGAGCTGTGAAGGACGCTTGACATGTCTTTAAATGATAAAAAAATTAGATATAAATGTGTTCTTGCATGCATAACTGTTTAAAAAAAATAAACAGACTAAATTTTATGTAAAATATATTGGTAAACTTTGTAATGGAGAACAAGGATGGACTCACACACTAAGTGATATGCAAAATATGAAATAAATATATGCTACGCTAGCAAGTATGTTACATACCCAGATATTATGGATTTGGCGCGATCATGGCACACTTCTCTTGCTTCTTCTACATCCATACATCTACACACAAGCTCGTCGTTTATGGGCACTCCTTATGTCAACACAAGTTCTCCTAGGACGTCCCCTACCAATGCTGCCACTTACTTTTGCAACATGAATTGGTTTCGTTATTCTTCCTTAATTCAACCGAAACATACCAATTCTAGTCACTTTTTAATCCTATTATTCAATCTCACGCCTCTCAACATCATTAACTCTATTAACATGCTTTTCCTGGCAAACTCAGCTCTCACTTCCATAGAGGACTAGTACAGTATTGTGTATTGCCAGAGGAGCGTTCATAGACACATGCTGACTTCTCACTACATATTAGAGGCTTTTTACTAAGATTAATGTTCTTTAATGTTGTAGCTAACAAAACGAAAAGAAATATTAAATCATCAAAGGAAAAGTGTACGTTTATCTACTTTTGATTCTCATCGAAATTTGCCCCTATCGGAAGTATCTGACCAATTCAATGAAAAATCTAAAACAGTTAGAAGAAAAATGCAGTTCCAAAAGTGGAAAGCGGAGAAAGAAATAAAAAAAGAGAAAGAAAAAGCTAACAAAAAGAAACCATTTCTCACTGGGATTGTCCCAACTTCACTAAATTATGTCCCACCACCGCCTGTTCCAACAATGAAGTTAAAAGCGCGTTCGGGCCCCGTAACACGTTCTCAATCGAAAGTGAAGGAAATATCTAATCTCAACAATAAAGAAAATGAAACTGGAAAATCTTTTGCACCAATTAATGCTAAATTCGCACCCAATATAAAATTTGCAGCGGACATTCCTTCACTCAAACAATGTAAAAGGAATGTGAATAAAAAAACTAATGCAATGGACTCAAATAATCCAACTCTTCACAACGAAAAAAGAAAAGAATATTGCTTAAGAAAAAGTAAAAAATGCATTTCTGAAAACAAATTAATAGAGTGTGACTCCAATATTATGGAGCCATTACCCTCTAAGCCTTTGGATTCCAAAAAGCCTCCATCTTCACATATGGAATATAAGAAATCGAGTTCTGAGGACACACATGGCAGTCCATTTGTTACTGTCGCCAGAGAAAAAGTTAATAGAAGAAACACAATAAAGGCAAAAGGAATGAATGGTATGCTGTTAATTTGTCTAATAGATGTTATATTCACTCTGACTCGCATTGTCTTATAGAGTAGAATGGTTGAATAAGGCCATATCCCTTAAGGGGGGTTAGCAGTAGTCACAATGTTGTTAAACTATTTTTTTTATATGAATAACACCAACATTAAACAGTAAATTGCAAAAACCTTAATATCCTTGGACTGGCTTTGGTTACATGTGGGGACTGTTGAGGTAACTAGAAATTATGTGGTACTCATGGTGTGCACAATCCCTTTAAAGTGGTCAATCAATATCTATTACTTTTGATTGAAGGTTACAATTACTAAGTAAACAAAATTATACTACATGAAAGACATAAGAATTTACTTTGTTCATCAGCCTGTGTCTATTTCTATTTTATACTAGATCACCCGGAAGAGGATACGAATTTTGACAATACAAGTTCAAACTTTAGAGCGAAGTATGAATCAGAAGTGCAACGTATTATCAAGATGTGCGAAATGTGGGAGGATGTATCTAAGACGGAGGCACTCACTGAATCTGCACAGGTATATCTTTCTTTGTATCTTAGGTTTTTAAAACTTATTTGGCTAAAGACACCCAAAATAATTAGGTATGGTACTGTTATTGTGAGTTATGAGTTTATTTGACTGTTATGAGTTTATTTGACAAGAATATTATTGTAGGATGTGCTGCTGGCAGCGACGGGGCAGGCGCGGCTGCTGGTGTCTCAGAAGCTGGCCCAGTTCCGGTCGCTGGTGGACGCGTGTGAGCGCTGCGAGCCCGGCGCCTTGCGCGTCACTGTTCAAGACTTGCACGGGTTCTGGGACATGGTCTACATGCAGGTAATCGAAATGCCCTATATTCAACTTTTACGGTACTTTACCTCCATGTGGCTTATGTGTGATATGCCCAGAATAGATTGTACAAATTATACGAAATTGTTTTAAATGAGTATTGTAATTTAAACCTACTATTTCTCAAAAGTGACAAATGTAACAATATAAAAGTCGCAAGCACTTATTTTATGAATATTTATTTGCCAATAACATTATAAAAGGCATTAATCATATCCATGGACATAGGAATCATTTTAGATTGAAAGCTGGTAGAGGTCTTAATATCTAAGCACATTTAATAGATTTTCTCTATTTATTGACAAAAACTCAAATAAATTTAGAATAATCGAAAATCGCCGAACACAAATTGGGCTAAATCGATAAACTTTTCAAACACAAACTTTTTGTTTCGTTTTATGAACCCTAATTAGAATGCAGTTCTTTATAGTTTTGTCTATTTGATACAAAAATTAATCATAAAATTATAATTCCTTGACACAGGTTGAAGACGTTCATTTACGATTTAAAAAACTGGAACAACTACGAGCTAGGAACTGGGAAGAGGAGCTCCAAGAGAGTGTAAATGAGAAGAAAAAATCCTCTAAAACCAAAGTTTCGTCACTGGCCACTGTGAAATCAGCTACTACTAGCCGCATTCGAGAATTCATTTTAAGTAAGATTATATGCAAGTAATTATCATCAACTCCCTGCCCTTTTCCTATGTTATGTGGGGTCGGCATAACATGTTTATGACTTCCATATCAATCTATCATACATAAGTTTACAAAATCCAAGAGTTAGGGTTTTAAAAAAAAGGGATGGCTACTCTTTTTTACATATAAATATTCAATAAAAACCCCTTAAATCAATATATTACTTGTCATTCTCTTATGAAAATTTCTTGTGCTTGTTAATAAAATTAAATACTATATTAAAATGTATTATTTTCAGATGCAAAGAAATCAAAGAAGGAAAATGTTATTCCGGTTATTCCAGTTGAAGATGAAATGAATGTTAAGACATTTGATGCAGGGTTCTTCCAAGTGCAATCCCCTATGAAGGTGAATTTATCACTTTTTTTACGATATTTTTACTACATTTTATCATTCTTGATCTTTTCTTCTTGTTTTCCTCTTTGTCTGAATTCTTTTGAAGGTATTGCTGCTTGATATAGGAAATATACTCATTAAAATTGACAAGTATGATTTAAAAAGAACACGGTGGCCATGAATATTATAGGAATCATATAACTACATAAGCCTTGTCAGTGTAGAATAATGTGCAGTATGCCAAATAGAGGTCAGGATTCCATTACCATGTTGGGAACTTGCATCTTGTTATAATCTATACCTTCTTTCATATGCAGGATATAATTGTTGTAAACAAACCAACATCATGCACCATACATGGTGACAATTACAGTATAAGACTCACTTTCATCAAAAATGTTGTAATTTTATAGAAATCATGAGATAAAGTGAAGTGATAATTGTTTAATATTTTATTTGATGGGGGAGGGGATGAGTAGACAAAAAATATTTTTTTATCCCCTCCTATGACCAACGCCGTATAATTTGCAACTCATTACGTTCTTGCATAATCTATGAGCATTGGTCACTTAATTTGGTGAAAGGCTAGCTGGTTTGCCACCTTCTTTTAAAGTACTAAATCTGATTTGGCCTAAATCTTGCCAGATTGAGATTATGGCTGGAATTGTATTACTTTAGAAATGTAAACATGTCAAGCAAAATAACGACAAAATAATATTTATTATATATTATAATCAAAAGTAAGTGAATGTTGAGTAAGAATAAGGAGAATAATTTTAAAAATGCAACTAATCATCGAATTTGCTTCAATGAAATAAAATAAACTTATTTCAGTGTATCACGAGGTCAGTAGTCGTAGAACATTATGTGTTGTGTATGAAGCTCATTATGACGTTTTAATTATTTTACAGAGCCTCTCGTCACTGGCGATGTTACGAGCATCCATCATAGAAACATCGGTAGAATGTGAATCATCTTCAAAGAATTAGACCTCTGTATTTGTTTGTTTAAAGTTTAAATACATGCATGTGATGGTATAAGTGAGGGTCAGATTCAGATCATATTACTTTTGTACATCTCACACCAAAGTGTAATTTTAATGTAATATTGTATTGGAAAGTAATTTAAATGAATCCTGGATAATTTTAATTGGTAATAAATAATTTAGTGCAATACAAATGAGTTTTATTTTGTGGTTATATACAAAAAGCACACAGTATATCCACATATATGTTTAAAATGGTATCAGTTCTCCTCATGCCATGTACAAAAACAATGGAATTTGTGAGAAAGGCACAAATAAAAAGTCATGTAGGACATCCCCTTTCCAGATGGACCTCAAGAAAAATGTTTGGCAGCATTTTAATAACGCTAATGTTTATCTTACTTACGCCAAGTGAAACGCAAATAGCTAAATCGTCCAGCATTGGTTCGAGCTATATAATATACATAATTTCTATTTGACATTGATAATTCATGTGTAAAATAGTGGTTGGTTTCAATGTACAGGTGTTCAAGGAGATATTAAAACAAAACAATTTTGGGCTGAGGTCTTTATTTTGATTAACATACTCTGTTACTAATTGATCATTAAAATTATTTTTAAACCATTTAAGTGTACAGGCTTAGGGAACTGACAAACTGAATAAAACAATTTATTCTCTAAGCCTCAGCACTTAAATTATAAATTGTTCTTTAAAATATTTTCTATTATGTAAAAAAATATTGAGCCCAAAAAAAAATGAGCCACATGTTATAGAAATCGATTTTGAAATAATAGAAATAAATAAAACATAATTAGCAAACTTCAAAAGGTCTAGTGAATCAGACTTACACCAAATGCTTATTTAATATATTTAGTGCAGTGAATAATGGCTTGGCAGATTTACCTCTACATGGCTTGGAAGAATCCAAGCCATGTAGAGGTAAGTGTTAATATTAACACTCAAACAAGTTGATGTAGGTATAGCTGTAGTAGCCAAGGCTATTAATAAGAAGTAACTTAAGTCATAAACAATAACCAATTTTCTTACTACTTCATACTTTTTAGTTTTACTCATATCGATCAAATTAGTTGCTTACTGAAAAGGGGCGATATATGGAGCACCCATAACCGACAAGCATGCATGCGTAGACGTATGGATGTAGAAGAAGCGAGAGGTGAGCCAGTCATCGTCAAATAGTAATCCATGATCTCCGCCTACCCCTCTTTGTTACGGGCGTGAGAGAATATTTATTACATTTGTTTATTTAAATTATGGCAAATACAACTGAATGTAGAATACTATATATAGCATAATATATAGATAGGATGTACAGAGATTAAATGATTTTTATTTGTGTTGAATATTTGTATTTGACATAATGTATTTAAGGGATCCTAGGGATGACCTACTTTTATAAGATGAGCCATTCAACTATGGGTTAAAGAAACTTTTCAAGTTTTCAACTACCTATTTATCGTAATTACTACCCCTCAGTAAGTTATTTGAATTTGTCCTGTAAATCAAATATCGACGAAATTTACTAAACATATTAAAATTTTCAAAACAACTTACAACAAAAATATGACTCAAGTACAAACCAATTAAAAATTAATACATTATCAATGCGAATTAGATGCTTTAAATGTTTTGAACATTGGATGTCTTCAATTTCAACTTTTCTTTATGGCAACCGAGTCACTTAAGGTAGGTTAAGGTTTGCGATCAGTTACCAAAACATTGTGATTTGTCTTAGAAACTGATGTTTGTACCTTTCACAAAAAAAAGCTATTGGATGCTGAAATTTTCTTTTGAGCCTTGCAACATAAAAACCAATGCATGGTCTGCTATTTCAGGGCTTCTTTCTCCATTTCCCATGTCTGTAAAACCTTCTACTTTATCTGTGGCATTGTTACTGTTGTACTTATCTTGGGGATTTTTATGCAATTGTGTTTAACAACCGTAAAGCTGGTTATGCTTGCTGGTGGTTATGCTGGTTATGTTGCGTCAATCAAACTCAGGGGTAGGCAACGGACTGATTTATTCATATTCAAGCTTACCCTCTAACACACAAATAATATGAACTGCGGTAGGACGTAACATCCCTCCCCACTAGGTCTACAGTATATTCACATATCGATAATAATAAATCAATAAACAAATAAGATGACAACCGTTTCCTACCGCTACACATTCAGTTTGGCTCGCTTAAGTGCACGCAGTGCGCGAGCAGACATCTGCGATGGCGAAGATCCTGACCGCGTCGGAGACTGCTCGCCCTGCGCGCGTGGCGACGCCTCAAGGATCTCGCCACTGCTGGACGTCTCTTCACAAGATTCCTTATTTATTATTATATTATCCCCGATCGGCGCGGCACTAGTGCGCGACAACGAGTATCGAG
>JWHW01029585.1:441165-452638 GCA_000931545.1 Papilio glaucus | reverse complement strand
ATATATAGTAATTACAAGTATGTACGTTACAGTATAACTATTCTTTATTACGTGTAATTTTTATTTGTAATGTATCTTTATAAATGGATAACACTAAAACACCAATTACAATTTTAATCAATATCAAATTTCCTTAAATAATAATTACACATTTTAAAGGAAAGGCATTATCATTCTCGAATAAGAAATGTCGGATAAACATAACCTTAAAATGTAAAAGGATTTATTAATTATAATTGACGAGATAATTACGCGTTGAAATTTTTAAATAGCTATATTATTACAAAGATATATTAAATATGAGAACTTATTTATAAGCCAATTTCAATCGAATCTTTTTGTTTTCAAAACTAAATACTCCCCGTGAAGACATCAAGCGAGAATACCGAGAATACAAACAAAAGTTTTTTAAACAAAACGTAAAGAATCGAGAGAGATTAAGTGGAGCGGAGCGTACACCGTTAAAAAAGTTAGACACTTTATATTAATTAAAAAAAATACAGTTTCAAAATAAGTTCCTATGCATTAGTTCACGATTGTATAAACGCAACATGTGACTCCTTATTCCTTATTTTAATATAATTATATTAGTAATATTATTAGTTGTATAATAAAGTATCAGATGTGGTTTGTTTGCTCTTCTCTTTGATTTGAAACATCTATTGGCGTGCCTCAGCTGTAATATCGACCGGTATGCCGTGATGGCAAACGGCGTGACGCTCTAATGGCGATACGCCCCTTCTACATCACCGACTATATTGTGTGAGTATGCGCACCTATACTATTTTTTAAATTAAAACGATAAGTAACAACCCATCAAGCATTGCTATGCTGGTTTAAGCTACAAATACTACAGTATGATCTGTTGGCTCGCCTAAGCAGACTCATATCGGCCGGATTGGTGAAATACGAAATTACTGTATCTGAAGGTTGCATATGTAAGAAGCGAGAGAGATTTTTCAGAATCGTTCAAATTCTTAATCTCTAAATCACTAACACCATGATTATCACCGTTTTTTTTTGCATATCATCTTTAAATAACACATGACCATTTAAATCAAAACATTAACTGTTTGCGCTTTATAGTTTAGGAGTAAAATTAAAAAAGGGCTTACCATGTATAATTTATCCAGTTCACGCGACGCCAGCCGCAAACAAACTGTCATAGTTTACATCATTTATAAAGGACCTTTATAATAGAAACGCTTCCGGGCCGGGGGTGAGCTGTACATTTCCTTTTAAGAATCTATGTGGAAATGTAAATGAATGCAAAATATTTTTCTTTTATTTATTTTCTATGAAACTTTTTGAGCATATTTAGACTTTTACACTGAGTGGATGATTATTTTTACCATTTAAGATAGTCCTAATATTAGGAACAGGTGAAAATAGACTACTGTTTCTAATTACTTCCTTACAAAATATATCATTAACTCTAACTAACTTCAAAAGTCTATATTTAAATGGGTTTAGGTATTAAACTCCGCCAGCGATGCTGCGTATTGAATCTTTGATCTCAATAGTTCCATTTAAGTCGACGAGCGTAACAGTTTGTGTGTAATCACGTCAAGACACTGTGACAATGTTGATTCGCGGGATAATCGAGATTGTGTTGCTGAGCGCGGCGGCGGCCGGGAACGGCAACCTCCCTGAGATAGACTTCACGAACACAGACAGACCTAAATTTAGCTTTGGAGCCACCACCTGCGAAGAATTCGAACAAAATGCTCAATTAGTTCCCGAAGATATCGTTGACTCCTTGTGGAAGATATTCTATTACTGGGCAAAGGGAATGGAAATATCAACGATATTGCTGTCGTTGCCATCTGAAGCGGTAAATTATGCATATATGTATATAAAAAACTTTTATTTTCCTTCCTTTATAAAGAAAAAACTCTAACAATAATTTCTACACAGCTTTTTCTGCAAAAACAATTAGACAATTACACGGTAGTAACAATGGGATTGGTGCCTGCGAATGGTCTCTTTTCAAGACTTTCAATATAATGTAACTGTTTATATCAAAATTTGTACCCCCCTTTTTCACATTCTTCTTTTATATTATTTCAAACCTGCAGAAATCATACGCCTACTTTCTTAATTCTCGACACAATATTTTTCAAGTCAGTCAAGCATACTAGTTAGTCACAAATTAATAAATTGTCGTTAGTTGTTGCATAATAGAATATTTCGTTAATTACTTTTGAAATATTTCATTTAATTAAAAAAAATCATTGAATTTTCAAAAAAATTATGATTATGAATGGAAATTACGAGTAGCTTTAAATTATAAAGTAACATTTGCGAAATAAACCATGACGTGTACCGAGGTAGTAATTTGCCGTAAAGTTTTTTATTTTCCCTTAATGGTACCTTGCCGACATAATCAAAAGTGACGGGGCAACTCGCAGCGGCAAATACACGAAATGATGGGTCGGCGATTAAAGATAAAAAAATATTGCAAAAGTATAAACATGGCGGGTCTTATTATACTTTTCACCATATACTATTTTATTTCTTTATTTTAGTAACTCGTAGTTTGCAGAATGTATAACAATAGGGTCTCTCTATGTATAACTTTTTATCACATTTGGATTCTGATGAGTTTAGTAAAAAAACGGTTAGCCATTGCTATATTTTCAACTTGTATGCGTAGATGTATGAATGTAGAAGAAGCGAGAGAGGTGTGCCAGGATCGCGCCAAATGGAAATCCATGATCTCTGCCTACCCCTCTGGGTTACGGGCGTGAGCGCATATTTATTTATTTATATTTTCAACGCATCAATGTCAAATCTTTGTTATTTCTGTGTAAAATTTCGTGTTCAGTTAAAAAAAAAATATTATTATTGCAGAAGCTGAACAACTTTAGGAATGTTGTTGAGACTTATAGTCCAGACCTTAGAATTGAATGGAAAAATGCCGCATTGTTCTTGGAGCCACGGCCCGGTGTGATAGTGTTGTTGGTAAGCAGAGGGCGCGCCGGCTCCTACCTCGCGGTTGTACACAATAAACATCATCCTAACGGTGAGCAACAAAATTCTACAATTGATATCATTCAAAAGTGACACTACTAAAGAATGGAGTAATAAGTAAAATGAGTATCCGTAACCGACTAGCATGTGCTTCTTCTATTTCCATACATTACGCGTAGGCATGGATGTTAAAGAAGCGAGAGAGGTGTGCCAGGGTCACGCCTGTTGGAAATATGTGATCCCTGGGTTACGGGCGTGAGCGCATAGTTATTTATCATACAACCGTATAAAAATAAATAAATCTAACTAAAGTACAACTTACTTTCCTAATTAGATGGAATCGAATGTACATAATTATATATATTTTACCGCGTGAGTTTTAGTAAAACTCAATCGAGGTTCTTCATTCTTACTTCGAGTACCCATTACTCGCTCGACTTTCCGATGATGGTCGGTATGCCTACAGTCTTTTCGTACAACGTTTTTTTTTTACACAACATATGTATTCTAAATACTTTGTTAATGCTAAATCGATTTGCAAACTCTTTGGTTGCACCAAAGAAGTAGTATTCTACCAAGAGGGTTGTGGCCGTGCGTAATGAGATTTATTATAATAAAAAAGAAATAATAGAAAAAGAAGTGAAATGAATGAAATGAAATGATTCATTTCATTTCAAAAAGAAGTCGAACGAAAGTTGAAGATGTAAAAAATTGTAAATAGATAAAAGAATAAATTTGTGATATCAAATGCTACAAATACCGCTCTGCATTTCATTGGAAATTAAAACAACTTCGATTGTCAGAACAGCGTGATTAGAGATGAGATTGAACAAATTGAATACTACTATATATCTATTCAATTTATTATTTTATGACTTGGCGATTGTTTAGAATATGTATCATATAATAATGTTTTAAGAACTGTTTAGTATCGTGCGGATTTCCTCGTTCGCTTAGTATGGCGTACACAATAAATTAAGTAGTATGCAGATCTGCAGTAGGCCACACGGACACTCTGACATGTGTCACTGCGAATAACAAATGGTTTTGTTATTTAATAAACAAACACAGTGAACACAACACTTAGGTATGACTTAAATCGAAGAATCAACACTGAAATTATTATTTGGCTAGGCTAAGTACTCCCCCCTCCCATGCTGCTTGTACCTATTATTACCTCGTAGATATTGTATTGTAGCGCCTTCGTATCGTCTATTCAATTAATTTTCTGTTTATAATTTTTTTATCACCATATTTATTCTCTGTTGTATTTTATTGTTGTTAGAAATTTAAAATATAATAAAACGTTCAACCGTTCGATCGTTTAGAATACGCAAGATGCGTTTTATTTGCCTTCTCGCCGCTGTCGCCTACATAATCTATATTTACCCTAGACAAGAAATCATATTGTTTTTTTTAAGTGAAAACCTCTTTTGCTATGTTTGAGGATATTTGTGTAAGGGAAATCTTACAGGTTCGCGTGAACAACATGCTCTACATGCATCAAAACACGCGCCAGCAACATGCTTATTTGATTTTGGAACAGGTTCGACGTACTTTTTTTCATTTCTTTTTCTTGTATTCATGATACAAAGGAGATACAGGGATTTATTTTTGTTGATTATGTATTTATTTATTTACCATTGTCGTGCCTTTCCACTTGTTTAGGGTTTTTAATTCTGTTTTTCGTGCTTGTGTTTTTTTTATTTACATATTTTATTCATAAAACAGAACAATATAACTAATCGACTGTGTAGCGTAATCTTTCGGTGATATAACCGTAATGTTTCGTTTCACTTTTGCTGTGAAACTCGTTTGAAAAGAAGTTTTGTAGCTATTGTTAAATTAGCAACAGGAGCGTACGGCAGTCGCCGTGCTAATGAGTAAAACGGTTACGTTCCTTAGCAAAGCATTAAGGAAAGAGAGAAAAATATAAAATTCCCTCGGTTTATTATCATTATGAGTCAAGTTGTGGAAGTAAGGGCGGAAATGGGGCGCTGGTAAGTGGTCCGAGGGGCTTTTTATTGGCGTGACACCTTTATAGCGCCTTGCAATTCGAGAGGTCGTTGCTTTCCTTTAATCACTTACACAGTACTTCCAACACAATCCATACTTTCATAAGTGATATTCTGACAATGGGTTTGTTTATTACTAGCGGACAGCCCCGGCTTCACACGGGTAGCCCAAAAAAATCGAGATAAAAACTATGCTATCTTTTAACTTGAACGAAATTACACATAGTGACCAAATTTCATTATGATCGGTTTAGTAGTTTCGAAATTTATCCCGAACAAACATCGTGACACGAAATTTTTATATAATTCTACAGCACTCAGGGATAATACCTCTCTAACAGTGAAATATATTTTTTTAAATCGGTTCAGTAGATCTAGGATTTCCCCTAAAACCTCACAAACTTTACGTGTTTATAATAGTAGTTTAGATTGACTTCGGGCATAACTTTGTCATTTGAAGCTTGTAAAATTCTCATAAACAAATTTATTTATAGCGTACACGTAAAATAGTTATTTGATGGACTTACAATCAAGTCCAAAAAAATAGAAAACATTTAAAAAATATAAAACAACTCATTCTTATAATGTGGGTCTGACTCTGCTATGTTAATTGCCTAGAATTTCGCATCAGTAAACTGAACCCTAAGCCCGCATTTCAGTGGTCAAATGCTTGTACATAAACTGTGAATAGTAGGCTTTTTTAAAATACAATAAGGGGCCAATGTGAAGTGGGTCGCCCAATATAAGTAATCACCGACACCAATGAGCATCCACAACACCAGAGGAACTGCTGATGCGTTGCCGGCCTGTAAGGAAGGAAGCTCGCTTTTTGAAGACCCTAAGTTATATCGATTTGGAAATACTTCTGCCGACAGATCATTCCACATCGCGACCGTGCGAGACAAGAAATTAAGCGAAAACCGCGCGGTAGTGAAACTCCATCAAACAAGATGGTGAGGGTGGTAGTTAGAACACTAGTGGAATTAGATCCAAGATGCGATGTACAAAAAAGCGTAGTCAAGTTCTTAACTTATTTTAAAATGATAGCTATATGCCTACATTAGTTATCTGAAAGAGATTGCTTTTAGCAAAAGAACCAACGATTCTTTTAGTTATATCTCATTTATGTGTTATTCTTTCTTATTTATAGAGTACAATAAAATGTTAATATTATAAATAAATAAACCGATACGCTTTACCATTATTATATTATTTATACCATAATGTAAAATTTCTTGAAAGGAAAAACACAGCACTTAACGTAATAACGTTTGTGCTCATCATTTCGAAACATCAGGCGATATGTCTCATTTCCTCATTTATTTTGAAATTCGATATTATTAGATCGTAAAAGATTGTATGCAACGTAAAAATGTTTTTCGTAGGTACATTCATCACTTACACATACCACAAAATTACAATACTTGTAATAAATGTTGTTCAGTTCGTTTCAGTTTGTGGCGCATTATATATTGGCGTTAATTAAATAATTATTTTTCACAGACTCAAGTGAAATTCTATTCATATTTTAATTCAGTATTCATCCTTAGTCCTCAACTATTTTTTGCAATTTCCTTAAATTGAATATTGAATGAAACACCGAAGTATACCTTTATTAATTTGAGTCATAACGTCCTCTGTTAAGGCACTCTTTTTCTTTACAACGCCATTTGTAATCCTATCATACAGAGGACGTCTAACATAAAAGGATCGCACCTCGACGGCAATAAATCTAACACAACTTGATCTTCCAAGCCCGGTTCTCACTTCCATACAAAATGACTGATACGGCATTGTATATTGTCAGACTGTGATACTGTTTTGTTATTACAGAGCAACATGGGCCACACGTGCACACGACAGATATTCGAGTGAAAGCAGTGGGGCGTTATGTGGGCATCATGAACTGTGACGATGGCACCGCATTTGCCATGGCGCGGGTCGACGAAATGCCCACAACGACGGAACATTGTGAAACTGCGGTGGCGAGCTTAGGTTTCAAAGCGGAGACTGGGAAATCATATTTGTCCATCCGAGAAATTGCTCCACTCGATGAACTTTGAATATAATATGTTATCTTCCAAAACTTTTTACTCACATTTACAGTTGAAATGAAATCAATATCATTAAACCACATATATTTATAATACATATTATTGTGTAATCTGTAGAAATAATTTTCACCCAAGTTTTTTTGCGGAATCGCCATTTTTCCTCAAATTCTTTAACAAAAGTAACGATTAAAACGTCATTTTAAAACCTTTTTCTTGGTTATTATCGACAAATATAACGAACAACTTCGTTATGAAATTGAATAAAAAACTTGAACTTTTCGTGAAACGCCATAATGAATGGTATTTATGAAAATATATTCAATAATAAGTAGGAAAAACTGATGGTATACCTTTAATCCAATCTGTTTTATCAAACTCAAAAACCATAATGCTGTTAAACTGATTACAAATATTCCAATAAGCTCACCGCATTGGTAACCGCTCAAATATTGGTAATTGGCTTCACTGAAAATTGGAGGCGATTTAACGCAAGCAATCCTTTCTTTTGATCATAAGGGTTTAACAATCATTAGATCTTTTTTACTTACCTTTTTGTTATCTTACGTACTATGTTATCATTATATTTGATAAATATGATTTATAGCTTCAAGGATTTCTTATGAACGCCATCAATATTAATTAAAATGCTTTATAACAATATACAGAGAAATGCGGCCATGAAACTCCATTGTGTTCTATTAGATCTGTGATGTTTTCAATTAACAATATGTGGTAATGAGTATAAGAGATACGACAACAGTCATTATAGAAATATATCCCACCAAATCCTGTAACACAACAAATAAAATAACAGATCGAGCTGAGGTTACTGTTGGAACCATCGAGCTTGATGACTCTGACTGATGAAGGCTATTTTAACAGTAAAACAAGATATATTTTATAAAAACCAGTTACGACGACGAAGCATTGAAAATATCAATAACAGGATAAATAGTCAAAAAAATGTCTTGCTGTACAAAGACACTTTGTGAAATTGAAGGTCTATTCTCTAGGAAACGGCGAGAAGCAGACACAAAACGGTATTTTAGGTAAAGGTATTTTACGTGCTGGTAGACTTTTAAGGTTTCTAATACAATACCGTGTGTGTCGTGAAATATGTGTGTCGGGCTTGGGTCCTAAAGAAACCCTCTTTATTCTGGACTTTCTTAAACCCCCACGGAACCACCATCAGGTATTGCTTCGTGGGAGGTGGTCTCAGCTTTTTTGGAAAAAAAGCGTCAGTACATATTCTTTGAACGTGAAATATATCGTGTCATGTAAAACGCCTGTTACAAACACATCAGTAAATTTACTTGAACAAAGAACGATTATTAAACATACGCTCGTACAAGGGCTCGTAAATAAAATAAATAATTTAGCCGGCCAGTACCTCCATAGTAATAAATTGTCGGTAGCTATGCTAAATCGATTTCCTTTGTACCTGTAAGTAAAACTTATGTCCCTTTTCTATCCGTTTCCCTTTTGCAGGCCCATGAGGTTTTTAGTAAATAATGTTGCCCGAGAAATATTGCATAGTCCCGTTCTACATATAAATCAATGATAGAAAAATAGTAAACACTGGCAAATTATGGGCCAAGCTATTTTTGCGTGGATGTCTTAGACATTTCATGAATTAATTATAAGGTACAAGTCAACGTCAAGATTTGTAACAATAGGTATTTCACTAGTAACACAAAGCTTACTTTATTTATACATTTGTATGTTCATGACAAACTCAAAAACTGTTCGTGACTGACGTACAACGGAATGTTAGATGCGATTTCGATTTTGTTTTATATGCCATATCTATACTATAAGGTTTTTTTTTTTGATTGAGAGACACATAGTACCGATTTGTAAAGGCCATTTGTCCGTAGATGATCTCATAAAGTGGTCGTGTATATATTATATGTATTACTATTGTTCATTTAAAAAGAAGTAAAAAATCATATGAATAAACATGTTAGTGTGTAATTTAAAACACATGTATTTTTATTTCGACCTTTCCATATAAATCGCTTCCGTGCCACATTTTGCGGAATTTAAAAGGCAATTCTGGTGAGCCCAATGACCGTAATGATTATGATAAATTTGAGATTGCTGTTTCGGCAAACATTAAGCGTTCCCGATTCGATTTAAGCTCATGCGCTCTGATATTAACCAATTAAGGTTTTCAGCACGACCGTGTGTCTGAATAATATTATTATGTATTAAAAAATAGATTTTTATTTTATTTGACACAACCAAGTGACCAAAATCATCCATCAGCAACTTTCTGTTACATAATTCTCCATTTAGGGATACTGAGGTATCATATTACCAATACCAGCCTTCATCAGACAATAGCCACATTACACTCTACTGGGACCTATTATCATGGACAGGACTATAGTAGCCAACAGGCCTGACATCGTGACAATAGATCGGTCTGGGAGACGTGTTATGTTAGTAGATGTCCCTGTCCAATACGACGAGCAGCTCGTGAAAGCTGAGAAGGAAAAGCTACTTAAACTAGGTTATGGAGATTAAAGCCATATGGAGTAGGAAATCAACTACGTGAACGGACTTTTAGCGAAGAGCTTCCCGTTGTCAAGCGAAGTTAGTCGCTGTCCAGCCTATTCGTCAAATCGATGTTCGTGGTATTGAGACATCCCTTCACTATGGTTCATGCCGTTGATATCCTCTACACTTCGTACTATTGATATCATCTACACTTCGTACTATTGACATCTTCGATTTATATCTATATTCTTAGGAATAAGACCAGGAGCAGGCTTTTAAATACAATTTTAATACCGAGTACATTCAGAAATATGCTAACAACGAAATAATTACACTTTAACCAGACTTTAACAAAGTAAACAGAAAAATATTACACAATTAAAATACTAGACTTCTGACAGACTAACAATTATGACAAAATGAATTTATTTATCAATCGGGCACTATTCGGCCAGAGTAACAACCTAACTTGACAATAATTAGAAAACAAAAGAGTCCCGTTGCCGGCGAGGAATCGCCTTTTATAGATTTCCGTGTTGTTCTCGATTATTCTAGAGTTCTGCTGCCCGGTGACGTAAGTCTGTCAGGAAACAAACTCTCGTCGATGCTAGCGATTCGTGCGGATTGCTGGCCAGCAGCGTTAGTGTGTCAGACAGCATGCTCGTGAGAAGAAACTCATTATTTCTTCTACAATATATATAAAAATTAATTGCGTTTCGTTAATCATGTTTAGTCTCAAAATCTGCTCTAAAAAGACTCCATATTGAATGACAATTTTTAATCATTCTGATTCAATTTATTTCATGTAGAATTTATTATGGAGTCTATTTAAAAACAATACTGCACTTACTTTTTACTGTAATATTCACTTAATGTCTTGGTATTTCATTTTGAAAAATATACATTGAGTCATTTGTATTTGCATACACGTGGAACACTGTAGGGGATTTTTTTACCCTTTAGCTTTGAAGTTGTAACGGATATAACAACGGTTAAGCGAATGGCCCGCTGTGTGTCGACATCCGGCTTGTTTACATGCGCTAGTTGTGCGACAGTACTGTACTTTTTATTTCGTTGCCGACTAAAAGGGAGGCTTCACACGTTCGTTAAACTATTGTGCATTGTTTGATTTATACAGTTGAGTGTTTTTCGATAAAGGAATAAAATTTTGGTGCGATCCATATAAAATGGTGTTGAATCTTTTGTTATTTACCGGTGCGTAGAAATCATGGACTTCCGTTAGGTACGGTTTCATCTACGATCACATTTGCATATACAAATATACACGCTCGTTGATTATGAGTACACTTAATACCGCCTTTACTTAGGATGTCACCAACCTGGTGGATATAAGTTCCTATAGGACGTACCCTAGGAACACTACAATTCAACTTAACTATACCACCAGGCAATAAATATATTATTTGCTTATGAGTATATCCACTGCCAATTAAAGTCCCTCTCCAATGCCACTCATTGTTCACCTCCATCATAACCCCATCCATATTTACTAAATTTATTCTATCAAATTAAATCTGACCGGGACTCAAATTTCATCCATACTATTAGTTAGTTGTCTTAACAGGGTTTACAGCCTGTTGTTGTCTTAACGTTTGTTGAAAACAAGACAGAATATATAGATTTATTGGTCATTAAATAATTACAGGTCCTGGGTATAAAGACATTCTGAATTTAAAAAAAATATCACAATATTCTTCAAGCTACAAGAACATAAATAAATAAAAATAAATAACATAAATAAATAAAAAAAGACCTTTAAATATCTAACCAAAAATTTTAATCATCATTAAAATAATCAGTTTAAAAATTCTTCGAAACTATAAAAAGCCATTTTGATAAGCCAAGACTTCAATCTTGTTTTAAACGCCGCAAGGCTGGAAGCCGCTGTGACGTGGTCCGGCAGGCGGT
>JWHW01029585.1:426809-437425 GCA_000931545.1 Papilio glaucus | reverse complement strand
AAAATAAATATGATTAAGAATTGATTCTTATGTTTAATTGCGTAAAATTATTTTATACATTTAAGCGCATTTCTTGTTTTGGAATATAGTTTTTTGAAGTTTTTGTACAAAAGTTTTTTTCATAAATAATTCTACTGCAATTCAATTCTAAAAATAAATTAATCCCATACGATCATAAGGAAATAGAAACTCAATAATGTTTCTGAGATCAGAAACCATTACTTACGTGATTTCGAAAATCGATAACTTATTTACTTTTGAAATAACAGAACGGCTCTATCATAGTTTCACGTAATGCACCTGTCATACAGAGGTGATATATAACGGCACTGTGGTAACTTGGCCTTAAAAGTAACTGAGTCATGAGTTTCGTTTTACGAAGCCAAGAGAAACGAAAAGCTTGGTTGGTTCACAAGACTCTGATAATACTCTTTTACCTTTCATGCGTTAGTTTTGTGTTCAGGAAAGGAATTATAATATTTGAATCACGGCAACATATTTCTTCATATATTTTGAATCCTGACTACCTCGGAAAAAAAAATTTTTTTTCAAGGTCCTTATAATTGAAAATATTTCCCCAAGACACGGCTGGGTCTATGCATTTACTATATAATCTAGAGACTTCTATCCGATCTCCGACATACCAACACAACACCACGCACAACAACATTGGTTGCACGAATTGCTGAGTTTAATCACTATGGGCCAGACATGTTACTCGCAGCACGGATGGCCGATTGGGTCAAGGTAGCGTAGATAAGCCTACCACAAGATGGGCCGACGATCTGGTCTAGGTTGTAGGAGTTAACTGGACGAGGGCGGCAGATAACCTTTGTTGCGAGCAATGGGGAAGGCCTGAAACTGGGCTATTGTTGTTGTTGTTACCTGTTACTACTTCCCTTATTAGGGTTAGGGACAACCTTATTAGAAATAGGTCGAGGGAGAAATTATCTTTAATTTTATTAAAAACTAGCATAGCTTAAGTGATCAGTCTCAAAATCTTTAAGCTCCGAATCTCATGCCGAACGGCGTCTGTTAATTTTTGTGAGGAGCTTTCATTAACTTGATCACTCAGTGTCCGATCAACTTAGTACTTTGATCCATACGAGCTCTGATATTTTTTTTTTGTGTAAAATAGTAAAAATATTGTGTGATAACTTAAACAGTATTTACCTCTGACAACCCGTTTCAGTTTATGAACTAAAACGTATGCGTTTTGCAGACTAATTGTACACAAAAATATTGTTTCATATATTTTTTATTCACTACTAAGTGAAATTTGATTTATTTTATCTTTTTCCTTTAAATTGTACCTCGCTTTCGTATTTTAGTTGGATATCAGGATTTGGTTTTTAAATAAATGAGTAGGAATTTGTTTTTGTTGAATCCCTTTAAGCCGCTTCTAGGAAATTAAAAAATCTTTTTAAAACGAAAAGACCGCAGTACAGCTAGGTTGCATAATGTGTTAAAAAATTTAAGCTAAATAGGAAGAACACTAGGTCCAACATTTGTGCGATTTGTCAAGTTCTTTGCGGTAAATTCATGTATACTAACTATCTAATCTTTAATATTCTATGCAAACTCTATTGGTATTATTTTAAGTATAAAAGGCTACAGGAGATGACGTAAGAAGGTACTTCGATCTAATTCTACTGTTCATCATAGTAAATTTTAATAAGTAGGCTAAGAAATATCTGGGTTATTTAGACCTACTATCTTATATCTCAAGACAACGTTTAACAGTGGTAGAGCCCGCAGTACCAACATCTGTTGCACGAGTGGGCTGGCTCGACCGATGGAATACAAAGACATTGTAAGGTCACGGAAGACAGGGGTGAAGTAGGAGTATTTTATGCCTTTGCGTTTCGTCTGATGAATTTGCCGGAGGCCCGATGTCCGTCCTGTTCCTAGGGTAGAGTAGGGAACAGGATTGGACGGGGTGGGGACGAGGGGCGTATACAAGAAGGAAATATCCTTTTTCTTCCACATTTGTTCGGCGATAAGAGATGCCATCATCTTGCAAAATTTTAATCCGTTTTCGCTTTGTTGTATTGTTTAGACTCGAGACGTAAATATTTTTTACTACAGCTTGTTAAACGTCAAACAAACTGTAGTAACTTCAAAGCAGGTAATACATGAAATTTTCTCGTCTTGAATAAATTTCTCACGTACAATTTTCATTGATAGTAAATTGGCGACTGTCTATTCTGAGAATTTCACAATAACTTATCTATGTCGTAGTCTATGGACGTCAGCATTCAATAAGACGCTGTTGGGATAGCACCGGGCCACCGGGGCTCGACATATCCACCAGAACAAATTTATTTCTCTCCGAAGCATACTAGACGTCAACAAATAAGGTTATTTTTCAATAGAGGTTTTATTCATTCCCTTACAAATGGTATATGATGTCGAGCCGACAGTGTTACTCGAAACTTTATTGTATATCGTATTTTAACATACTGATTTCACATCATAAAAGAAATCTTAATAATAAAATCTAAGACTAGCAAGTAAAGTTTTTGGTTTAAAGGTAAATACTAAAGGTTGTATCAACAAATATCTTTAAATAGATACCAAAGAGCCAAATCCCGTCCAACATCATCTTTAACCCAAATAAGATACCTTCGTCAAAGAGCTTTCCTGCTAAAGCCAATGGAGTCCAAGTTCGACACAAAAATAATACGAGTCGGATAAGGCTGTCCCCAGCACGTCTTTCCATTTACAGTATTCCGGAGGAATTTCTATTAGTGAGGAACTTTCGTGTTTGATAGAACCATAAAAAAGTTCTCTTGCAAATGAACGCTTTCAACATCTTCGGAAATAAAACGTTTTATTTAATGTAACGCTTGATATTTAAGACATTTTGACCTTACATTTTTTAATTTTATTTATTAATTTATCTTCAACATTGGTTATTAAATTGTAGAAGGTAGTAAGCTGAACACGAAATATGGAAAGTTGTTCTTTATCTATTTATCTTGATTCAGATACATTTTTTCCAGTGAAAACTTGACGTGAGACGATTTTTGGTAGGGTTTTTTAAAATTATAGGTTCGCGCGATTATCACGCGCAACAAGCAACACACGTTTGAATTGAAAACATCTTTAACCAAGTTAGACGACATGTTGTAAGGGGGTGGGGTTAGGTAAAATTTTACTAAATCGTACTTCTAGCACAAGCTAAATTAAAACTGTTAGAATATAATCTGAACTATATTCTATCAATTTTTGTGTACAAAACAATTTGGTAAATTTATTGAATCATATTGAAAACGGTATGAAGTTTATTGTTTTTAATTTAAGTTTTAAAAGTGGGTATACGTCGCAACGCAACCCGATACTAAACCACCTGAGCTCATCACGGTACACGTAATTAAAAGCACTTCACCTACTTAATCTTCGATAGTGAGCTCACGATATGAAACTAAGAGTATTATCTTCGTACCTACACGATGTAGATAATTGTTAAATGTAACTTAGGCACAATATTCTCTTAGAAGGCAAACAATTAATCCTGAGACGGATTAAGCTTGAATTATTACCTTACTCTAGGTATTCTATTCGTATGTAGATTTGCAAAACAAAGAAGTGTTATACCGATCGCCTTATATGGCGGTCATAATATATAGATTGTTTCATAGCAAGATATGATTGTTGTAAACAAACGTCATTTACCATAGATGGTGGCCATTACACTTTTTATACTTTCATCGAGAATGTTGTAATTTCGTGAAAATCGTCAGATAAAGTGAAGTGATTTTTTTTTATTATAGATAGCTAATGTTATAATGTAATATGAACAAAAGTTGTTTTTCGATAATATTTTGGAAAACACGAATTTTAACGTAAAAACCTTTGTTTACTAAAATCGCATCTTGCTGTGTAAAACGGTATAATATTTATTTATTTATACATTACTTACTGTCACCCGCGGTTTCACCCGCCTCGCCGTTTGCTCCATAGAAACTGTCATACCCCGTTTTAGACCGAGGGATGAATTTAGAAATACACTTTCTTAGTGCGCTCAGATGAGCGCACTACGTAGATACGTAATAACAGAAATCTATGCTCAGTAGTTTGGGCTCTGCATCAATCAATCAATGTGAAAATCACAATAATATGCACGTTTCTATAGTTAACTCAGTAATGAAGTTATAAAATATAGAATTGCATTCCCCTATTAAATCTGCTAATTTGGTTTCCGAATTTCTGGTCAATAATCTTTGGTTTTACAATTGCACTTATCTAGATTTGTAAATAGGCCTTTTATTATCTCGTCTAAAATGTACTATATAAAATGACTGCCAGTTAATAGAGTGTTTTTTTTTTAATTAATAGTAATTAATTAATGGTAACAAAGTCTAAACCAATATTTTTAAAAAATCCTTTCTCACATAAGGCGGCAAAACAGCAAGCGGTCAGTCGAAACACAGAGTACTTCTCCATCACCCCGTTTTCTGTTAGGTTGTGGTATTACACCAGTCGCTCGGACTCTACCACTATTAAAATAATTAAGTTCTACACTATGTGTTTTATACAGCCATAAATATTTCATTTTGAGCTGAGTAAATACGTTGGTCGGCTTGCTGCATTGACAAATGTTGCCTCCAAACTTACAAGAACTTCGTCGACGCTTGAAATTCGAACGCTTTCAGGATATTAAAGAAAAGTTTTTATGAAGGTTTTGTGTTTTTCATAAACATGACCATTACACATTTAATAATGATGAACGTCACGAAAAGTATTTATATATGTTGGCGAATGGCTGGTATAGATATAGGCATTTTATACTTTTATATTTTAAATGATTCTTATCATGTAAGTCTTTTTATTATTTTTCTGTCACTTATTCGTCTTCTCTCAATAATATAACAGTTTTAATTTATCACATATTTATTACATTGCAATTTGGTTAGTTTCATTACAGTCCACTCAACAACATTGTACCCACGCAACAAACCTTTCACTATAAGTAACTTTATGTATAAGACGAATATTTTCGGTGCTTTTTTAAACATCTTATTGTTGTGATCACCTGGTAACGGGCGCCGAAACTCAACACCTCACCGTTTTGAATTCCTGATAACTTATAACAATGAGTCATGTTCAGAATAATTACCTCTATCTCATGTACAAACTCAATTTTAATGTTCTAACATTTAATTCTCTGCCCACCCCTTTTGGGTTTCTAGGTTACATTTATTAATCCCATTCTAATTTACGATCGTGAGTTTTTGTAAAAATTAAAACCATTTCTGTTTAAAGCAGCTTAAAATAGTAACAGTTCAGTGAAAAGGGTGTGAAGGTTTCATAATGTACACGTCAGATGGCCCGGAACCCAACTTCTTTCACCAACTCTCGAGAGGTATAAGGGACTTTCCTGTCGTTTACTTTGCTATATCTTTATAACCATTCTCGTTATGGATGAAAAATACATGTCATAAGTTAAATCCCATTGAGGATGAAATGGTATCTTCATTTTTGGTCATAAATAATTCCGAAGTGAATTTATAAAGACTTTTTACCGATCCAATACCAATTTTTGTGCCTGACAAGTGTTGTTTACTTTGTATCTTGTTAGTTTAACCGGGCTTTGATGGTAGGCGAGTGCCCAGTGCGGTTAGACCGGTCAGTGAGGTTATATACATATTACTCTCTCTCGTTTCTTTTTTTGTTAGTCAATTCGTGGTCAGTAATCGGGGTTGCATCTGGAGCGGATCATCTGCTTCCACCGGTTTCTGTCCGTCTCTCACGACTGTGAAAAATTTGGAGGACGACAACTGGTCTTTTAAATGATAGGACCATCTTTTTAGAAAACGTCAAACAAACAATAAGATCGAATAAATAAAAAGATCAAACATAAAAATCGTAATTTCATTACGAGTACTTCCGTTACACGTGACGTTGCAAATTATTTTCCTTTACAAAAAAAATCGCCTATGAAATCGTAAGTCCGCACCGATTTTATGTTTATTCACTCTTCATTGTTTTTTTCACAAAGGGCTGACTTAATGCCTTGAGGCATTCTCTTACTGACTGTAAACACCGGTGTAGCGAGAAGCTTTATCGAGGAGAGAGAAGAAAGTAGGCATCAAATGCGGCGAGAAAAAAGAGTGAATATGTTAGAATAATATATAATGTAACATGGATAGAATATACTCCGACTTGATTCATATAACTATGTCCCTTATATGATTATTGTTTGACTGTTAATGCTTCTAACCCGTACTATTAAAACTTTACGACGTTTTCAAAACTACTGGTAGATGTACCATCTTATGTGTCAAGGTAATAAACACAATCGAAATGTTAGTTTTTCTACTGTGATATATAAGTATATGTATATAAATAACCACCCACGCCCGTAACACAGAGGTGTGCCCGCATAACAGTGGTAGAGCCCGCTACAACAACATCTGTTGCATGAATGGGCCGGCTCGACCGGTGAGATGCCACGACCTCACAGAAAACAGGCATGAAGTAGAAGTACTCTGCGTTTCGTCTGATTAGTGAGGTACAGGCGGCCTAATTTCAGTCCTCTTCCCCTTCCCACCCTTTCTTCATAAGGATAGGATAGGAACGGGAAGAGGATTGGACGGGGAAATGGAAATATCCTTTTTCTTGACTATCCTTAAAAAGTAGGCAGGCCCCCCTCTGTCCTTAAAAGGTAGGAAATACATTTGCTTGTTGCGAATGTCTATGGGTAGCGCTCACTTAACACCAGGTGATCCGCTAGCTCGTTTGCCACCTACTCTCATAAAAAAAAACAGAGGTAGGCAGATTAGTGACTTTCATGAGGCGCGATCCTGGCACACCTCTCTTGCTTCTTCTACATCCATAGATATCAACGCATACACATTTGTCGGTTACGGGTATCCAATCCAATCATCCATAAAAATATTGAACAGCCACTGGGATAGTACACAGACCTGTCTAACATCTTCATTGATCCTAAACCAGTGTGAATAGGCCCTATCCTAATACAAGCAGTAGAATCTCTGTAAAGATACTTTAACGCTTGTACTAGATCACTTCAAACACCTGTTCTATTCAATCAAAAAGCAGCCATGATTGTGACATATAATAGCTGTAAAACAAACTAGTACACTATTATACTAGGCTCTAGACATGCCGTACATAATGCTCTTACGAACGCGAAAAGGTAACAAGATTTTCTCAGAAGCGACCAGGCATGTAGTACATAAAAATTAAGTGAAACAAATACCAGTATGAGAGGGCAGCACTAAATCATTCCTAAAAGCCATTCGGACACAAAGGATATGGTCAATAAACAAACAGGAGCCGGCCGAGCTGAGTGTGAAAAATACGTTATGAGGTGAAATTTATACTCTGTGCTGTTGTGGCGAAATAATTTCCAGAGGTCGGCATCGAAGCCTTTATCTTCAAAAGTGCGTCAGAAATCCGAATCCTTTCGTTCTTTGTATACTTCAACATAATGCAGCAACTAATAAACCGGTCACGTTGACGTTATTTATTGTTATAGTAACCCAAAAAATACAGACCAATAATTTTATTAAATGCGTCAACGTCTTATACAGAAGGTACGGGATTTTAATAATCAGTAACTACTCTTTCCTTCGTCATATAAACAAATGAGGCAAGGAACAGAGATGGATTCCTGGCCGACTAAGATGGATAAATGTTTCAACACTTATTAGTGTTAGTTGAACTTGACGGCTGTTTGTGTTTTAACTAAGATTTACGATCTCCTAATTAGTTTGTATTAATTATTTAAGATAAAATTAAAATCGGAAATCGGCTTATTGTTCCTTAAAGTTAAGTTTAATTTAAATGTACCTCTCGGAATCTCCTTGCTTTAGAAAAAATAGTTTTTGCAGCCTAACGAAATTATAAGAAACATAAATACAAATCCTTTCACACCTTACAGCAAAATTCTTGTGAAATTGAAATTTGAACGTGAAAAGTTATCTAGAAATTTTCTTGCCCATGAGGAATTCTGTTGTTTTTGACCGGCATAGAATTCTTTTTAATTTAAAAATATAATATTAAAATCATTTATTTTAAGACTAAATGTTAATATTTTTTTAAAGTCAGTTAGGTTCAAATGTACGATTAGTACAGATAAAATACGTAGATATATTCCAAGTATCCGTCATTTTCTTAACGCTGGTTATGAAACTTAAGCCCACTATTAAACTCAGTACTTAAACACCTGTTCCATTTATTTCGAAAGACTTATAAAATAAAAGGTATAAGGGACTTGACCGACTATTGTAAAAAAAAACGAGAAAGTGGTGTTTACAGTTGCATTTTATTGTATGGAATTCGTGGTTGCGCTCCCAAAATTACCTATGTGACGATATTCGAAATTGTGTCAACACGGTGTATGGTGGAGCGCGCGGCGGCCGGCGGCAGTCGGCACCGGCCGCTCGAGCGCCCTCCGGTCCGTAAATACAGCCTCCCGCCTCTCGGGTATGGATTATTCGCAGCTGGAGACGAGCGAAGGCAGTGCGACCCACGCGCTCCCCGCGTTCGCCCGCTCACAGGGCTGCTAGCTTTTAGTAGCCGCGCCGGTCGCGTAGCTGACTATCTCGTAGCCGCGTAGCGTACGTAGCTCCGAGAGCTCGCAAATGTAACCTCCGCTCGCAACACCGGTTCGCTTTTAATGACACTATTTAAAAACATGACATCAATACATTCCTTTTCCTGCTTAAACAATGATTCTAACGTTATGTTGTTTCATTATCTGAAGCACCTGTGGAATTATTAGATGTTTTTGTTTGTTTTACGTGTGATTATTTAATAATAAACAGAAGTTGTTATTGAGTATATATTTGCTTACTTTAAAAAAAAATAAGCATAAATTTAAAGATTATAATCAACATATCCTTAAGTGATTTCTGTACGATATAAACAATCTAACAAACTTTAACATTAACAGACAAAAATGTGTTTAATTTAATTGTTTTTCTAAATTAGTTCTTTAACTGGAAGCAGGATTTTTGTACTTATTGAGTGACGAAAATTTTGTCTCTTTCCGGTTGGGTATAAATATTGTATACAATATATAAAATAAATATATAATTAAAATATATACCAAAATATCATACTATAATATAAAAGTTATTTTTTTATTATTATTTAAGTCTATATAATATTTTTGTATTACAGTAAAATATATTTGATTCTTTTATTCTAAGGTAGTATGAATGGCTTCAAAGGGAAGTCGTTTGCGATTAGTGCCATGAAAATAGATAATTGATCAGGGCATTGACCGAAGTTCTGTCACAATTATACTAATACATAGACGTTTCGCATTTAAGGGGTAGTTCGCGCAGAAGAAACCAGCTAATGTTAAAAATCAGGTAAAGTTATGAAAATTTATTGTACATATCTCATTTAATATGTTCCATATCTATATATAATCTGTGTTTTACATATCTCAGGAGACAAGTGAAGTAAAGCCCTTGGGATGTCGGTAACCACGTTCATAATTGGACGTGCGATAATATTTGTTTTTGTAGTAAAATTTACTAGAATATGTTTTTTCATGTGTTACAAATAATTTCAATATTTTGTATAATATACTAGAGTAATTTAATGAGTTACATTGTATCGCATTAACTAATATTTTACAATGTAAGTGTAATTACTGTAACATTATTAATAGAAGATTTAACTTCAAGGTTTCCCGTCGCGAGCACTTACATATCTCACTCGACGTTGACACCAAAAAAAATTCAACACCTGCCGCCGCCGGCGAAATTAAAACGCTCTGTGGAAATAACGCCTTATATTTCTTAGTAACGGCTAACGACCTAAGACGATATTACATTAGTCTTACAGTCGAGCACGTGGAATCTATAAAAGCACCTTAACACTTTCACTTCTTAACTAAATCTAATTAAGTGAGAGTTTGTCACGATGAACGTGAGTATGCTTGAACGTCGAGACTTTTTTAATTGATCCCGCTTAATGAAAAAACAACAATAAATTATTCTGTTCGTAATTAGATTTAGAATTCGTAGCGGCATTTACATTTCTATCACCATCACCCTCGCGTCCCCACTCGCCGATAATTAAAAGTACATCAAACCCTCCAACGACTACATTACTAGAAGATTTATCTTTCGAGAGTTTTTTTTCTATTTAAATCAGAGATCTTCGTTTCAGCAGACGCCATTTGAATATATCTTATTGAATGGGAATCCTTCCCTTTTCAATTAACAGTTGCAGAACTTCATCATTTCTCGGACCTTTCGATTTGACTTCATGTATTTTTAATTTGTGCTTGATTTCTTTTTAACCGACTTCAAAAAGGAGGAGGTTATCAATTCGTGTGTATGTTTTTTTTTTATGTTTGTTACCTCAGAACTCCGCTCTTGGTGAATCGATTTCGATGATTCGATTTTTGTTCGAGAGCAAATGCTTGTTGATTGGTCCCATTTTTTTTAGTCAAGATCCGACCGGTAGTTTTTTGATTTATGCTTAATAATGCATAATATGACAACGTTGAATTTTACTCTTTTGGCTTACGTAAGCTAAACTATAGGACTTGCATTATGTTTTTTGCATTATGATGTATGAAATAATTGTAGTTCTTTATATAAGCTAAATAAAAATCCGCGGTG
>JWHW01029585.1:389413-409545 GCA_000931545.1 Papilio glaucus | reverse complement strand
CGCCGGGGGCGCCCCTGCACGAAAGGCTCCGCCTCGCCGAGAGGCTACTTCACGACACTCCGCTCATAGACGGCCACAACGACTTACCTTGGAACATACGAAAATTTTTACACAATAGAATCAAGGATTTCAGGTATGTGTATTTTTCATTTTTAAATTATGTTTATTTTGTATATATATATGTAAAGAAAACAGTATTTATATTTAATTGTTATAAGACCGCTTTTGTTAATTTATTTTCGTTTTATAGTTTCTAATTTTCTTTCGCATTCCGTTAAATTAAAAATATTGAATCATTCATATGACATTTAAAATAAGATAGATGAAGAATTTCTAATATCTTACAATTGTGTACATATGTATTTAGTTTTATTCCGAATTTCATTATATATACAATTTTTTTTGCGACATTGAAATATATTTTATATATCAATTTACTTTTCATCAAATCAAGTTAAAGATGTTATTTCTATCCTTGTTTATTTGCGTACGTTTTATAATACAATAGAACTACGTGTCAAAGCTAGTGAAGTCGTAACATTGTGAATAACATGAATAATCGATAATTTAAAAAGCGATAATTCTACGGTAACGGACTTGGAGGTAGCTCTATAATTTTCTATTAGAGCTAAGTTATACGTTGGAAATTTCTTAGCTTCGTTTGCCGGCTTTTGTCAGTTTCTCATTCTATGCAATTAGTCGATATTGTATTATTCAAATTGAACAAGACATTTATGAATAATATGTTCACACTTATTATAGCCTTACCTACGTAGACTGACATAGGAATTGTTACTCACCTATTACCGAGCTCCTTATAACGCAAATATGACAGGGAATAAGCCTATCGCCATGATGTGAGCATTAACCAAACATATTTTGTACCAAAAATATTCTAACCAGGGGTATACCTATTTATTGTAAAAATAGGTATACCAAACGTTTGCATGTTTTCCCCCTTTTACCATTAAAAAGTTAGACTTCTTAATTAACTGTACATTGATAGTATATTACCATTATAAAAACATCGTTCGATATCAAGAGGCATCATTAACTCCCTTATCTCCGAGCCGAACACATAAAGCTGCATCGTGAAACGTACGGACATATCTACCAGACACATAAAACACGACAAATGTCATATTAGAAACAGCAATACTCTATAGAGTAGCTTTGATTTGTCATTAAGTAAGGACCACTTTTGTTTTTTTTTTTAATTCTCTAACTGGCTTTGACAGATTCAAGAATAGAAGAATAATCATATTATTTATGTGGTACTTTAACCTAAACAGGGTTAAACAAAGTAAAACAAAAGTTAATATTCTACGTTGTTTGCTTCTAGGATGTGATAGTAGGCCGCACTGATATTTTATACTATAGACGTTATACTCACACAAAATAACCGGTCAAAAGTGACACCAGCGACAGGAACATTCACACATGTTAAATGTTAGAAAAAAAGATGACAACTATTGTTTGTCTCTTAATCGTAAATATAAATATTTGACGCAAGCTATAGAAAAAGCGTCCTAATTAGGACGCGTTCGAATCTTCACTTTTCGACCGCTAATGGCATATCTCCTACTTTTGTATCATAATATCATTGGTAAATGCCTTAACTTTTGCATGCGTTTATAAGTCTAGTTTAGAATATTTTGAAAATAGAATAAATATTTTAAAATATTTTTTCTATTTTTTTATAAAATGGTATACGCTATTTTAAAATATCTAGTGTCGAGTTTGAATTTCAAACCAATTAGCCGTGAATCGATTTCGATGGAACGAAAAACTGCTCATGGAGTTTTTCTTTTTTTATTAAGCGTTAACAAACGTAACAGCATCCAATTAATTTTACAAACGCATGATTGTTCATCTGCAGAGTGTTTATAAGAGGAAGCATTTAAAAAATATACTACGTATTTTCGTTTGCTGCTTTTTTTAAACCGTTTTGACAAAACAATACTTTTACGATTACGGTTTCGCAATACGAGATTTGAACAAATTGATTAATCTTGCTCAATGTAATAATAATAAAAGAATAAATTCTATCTCTGTCTGCCCACTCAGGTATTATAGACGTTAATACTTACGAATTACAAAGATGAATTAAATAATAGAATATGTTCTAGGGATGCTTTTTTTTAAATTTAAACTGAACACAATTTATTAACATATATTGTCTTTCATTGTACTCAATATTTTATAAACATTACAAATTTTAATAAAAAGGAGAAAATAAATAAAATTGTGTAAAAATTGTTAAAAATTGTTTCACCTAACTCGTCTGTATAAATCCCAAATAATATTTAGCTTATACTTGTAGCGTAATTAAAATGAAATAAGTACGTGCAGTGAGTACATTTGAACACACAAGTGCATAACATTATCATGCAAAATGTCGGCTGGGAAATACTTTGGATGTTCAAACTGGATATTGATATTTGGATATAATTACGTGGACAAATTGCAAGAAGAAAAGGTAAAGTAACGTATATAGTCATTTACATTTAATGTTTTTGATGGGATAAATGATTACTGCAAGTCACGGTTTTATGTGGAGGCTTACTTTTGCTTCACTAAAACATTTTAAAAATACTGTTTTAAATACAGTCAAGTTTCTTTTAAAGCTTTTTTAAACATTTTTAAAATGTATGCTCTAGAGACTTAAAAATTGACGTTGCTCGTTTTAGCTGTCTGGCAAATAACCAAGCTGTATATGAATGCACATGTATATGTACATTGATGGACTCGACCATAATACGACACGGTCAAAAAACCCTTCTACGTAGTGAAAGAAGCGAGAGAGGTGTGCCAGGATAACGCTAAATGGAAATCCTGAAAATATGATTTTCGTATGTTGCTACGATTACACTGGCTTAGGTACGCAGTTTCCTTATTCTTTTATAACTGTCCACCACTACCGATCAAAGTCCGGAACAGTTCGAAGAATTCTTGAATACTATTTTGTTGTTTTATCAGGGTCCTAAATATACCCTATTTTGTAAAAATAACCTTTGTAAAAAGTAGTTTATATTGGTATTTCCTTACATTTGTTAAGACTAAATAACAGTACCTTCACGAGTTCTCGTATCTTAGCTACGTAAGCAATTCTTTTAAGTGCCTTCCTTGCGCGCGCGGAGAGGACGACAGCTGTCGCTCCTTTTTAATGATAAAACTCATGATGAATATAATTAATGAGGCAGAAAAAATATCTTATGATGAAATCCATTTTACAATATTTTATCAAAAGTGTATTCCAAAAATCGACAGCACAATTATAGAAAACCGGCAATAATTCAGTTCCTTAGTATAAATACTTAATCTATGCTATTAACGCGTAACCCGTAACGATTTTATTCCCTACCGTAAAAGAATTATCTCTTCAAAAAAACGAGGTCTATGTTAAATATAACCTTACCAATATCGGATCCATACTACCAGACATATCTTTCAAATTTAGTATACCGACCATATTTACAAAAATTTATTTAATTCGGGTGTGCGGTGTCGTATTAACTACCGAATAAATATCTGGTGTGAGTGGTTTTTACCTTATTAAGAGTACTATTTATAGTGAACTAAAAGAAATTACAACTATGCAACTCATTCTGTGAGACGTGTACAGTTAAGTGGTATAGGACGAGAGTACGCTGCATCAAAAAATCACAAATGAGTTGCGACGCGACGTGACACACATGCAGCGCACTCGGAGCGCAAGTACCGGCTCCTTTATCATGCCGCTAGTTGCCACGGCCGCGGAACATCCTCGTGCGGATTTATGCACGACTTACCCCGACAACACAGACCATGAAGCGAAACAAAATGGAAATGTATTGCGACTATACCGTGTTTCATAGCAAGATATGATTTTTGTAAACAAACAAAAGTCATTTACCATACATGGCTTTTTATAATATCATTGGAAATGTTGTAATTTTGGGGAAATATTTTTGGGATAAAGTGAAGTGAAATTGTGTGATATGGATAGCTAGTGTATATAATAAAGTGAGAAAAAGTTGCTTTTCGAAAATATTTTGGAATTTACGAATTTTAACGTAAAAACCTTTATTTACAAAAACCCCACCTTACTGTGAAACTAGGTATACGTACACTTAAGTATCTAATGATTGAAAAGCAAATTGCGTCAATTTAGTCCCATTTGGTATAATTTTTAATTATTATTTGCTAAGGTGAGTTTAAAGACATTAGACTTTTTTGAAATGAAACTGAAAAAAATGAAACTGTTCCCGAGGTTATTATACGCGCAATCATCTTACAAGAAATTCCAACAAATTTCAGGGAAAATGAGAATCAAAAGCGTGCGAAGGCGCGGGCAACAGCTAGTAGTGACATATTTATGTGTAAATATAAAAATAGATTTTCTCTTAGAACATAAGAGGGCGTCACCTTTCCATTGGTTTGATCACTTCTAATGTCACGCTGTTTTACGGTGTTTTAGATGTTGTCAATAACAATTAGAGGAAAATAAATAGTAGATATAAAAGCTCAGTAAAGTGATTTTCACAATATATCTAGAAATAATGGCGTCAACGTCACATTATTTTTTATTAAAGAATTGTTAGTAAATTGTTTAACTGTGATTCGAAATCTAACAGCTTGGCGATTGAGACCTAATATGGAAACACCAGTTTTTTAAAAAAAAAGTACTCACGCCTTTACGTAATTAGGGGCGACTGAAATTGTTCTCGTAGATTATCTTTCACTGAGTCATTTTAGGCCAATGTGTAGGTAACTTTGCCTTCTAGCTAGATCTGTCCTTCCAAAACTTATTCTATAAGAGCCTTTAAAAATGGCTCCTCGCATTACTCAGACTTTTGTGATGACTGCTCTGAGCATATTGATTTACCGATTTAAAAATATGTCATTGATACTTCGATTTTACTTATTTAGGTTCGACGACGATCTTCGAACTATAGCACCGTGGGCCACGAGCTCCTGGAGCCATACTGATCTGCCCAGACTCAAGCAAGGAAGAATTGCCGCACAAGTAAGGATATCATTAACATTTTTTGTTTATATTACTTAATGTTAAAATAGAAATAGGTATAGCACTGGGGCACTTTTGATCTCTAGGGTATGCTATTTTAGGGATAACCAACTGAAAGCCTACTAGACCAAGGTCTCTGCTAGCACAGACAGACAGTGGTAGAGCTGGCAACAACAACATCTGTTGCAGAAATGTGCCAGGTCGACCGGTAAATACCACAACCTCACAGAAGGCGGGAAGTAGAGTATTCTGCGTTTAGTCTGATAAGTGTGGTGCCGGAGGTCTAATTCCTTTAATAACCTTTGTCCATTAAAAGCAGGCAAAACATCTGCAACTCATTACTTTGTTGGCGATGTCTATTGGTAGCGATCACTTGATAACGGGTGAACCGCTTGCTCGTTTGCCATCTCCTACTATTACAAATAAGATATAGGTATAGTTGGGTTGCTATATCATATATATACGTTACAACTTATATAAAAAAGCTATAAAAAATCTTATATTCTGCGAAATTAACCCAATATATTAAGTTTTTTTTTAAATTAATTTTAAGCATATTTTATTTAATCTGTTGACATTTCGATATATTTTTTTGCATTATTTTTATTATTATTTATAACGTTAATCTGCTCTAGAAATGACAAATTTGCATATGGATTTTATTATAATTGAATTGTGTCTTTTGTAATTTTATCCGAAATAAATGATTATTATTAAAGAGAACTGCAATTGAAAATTATAAAGTGTTGAGACGCAAAATGCTACTGCTCATTTCGTGTTAAACATAATAACATTTAAGAATAACTTTTAGAATGGCGTTCATATTATAAATAGTGAACTTGTTAGTAAATAAAATATGACACGAAATTTTATAATAGATTTTTGAACTGAGTACTTCCTTGAGCGAAGCAAAAATTCCGAATGTGAAAATATTTTAGTTTGCTGTAGACAGCTTGATATATAAAATTTATTGAGCTATTCTTTAGCCTTCCGTATTTTGAAATGCAACTTAATCTGATACAGGCTTATTTTTTTAAAACTTGCCATTCTAAACAGCTCTTAAACTCAAATCTTCTGTAAGATATTGCTTTAATATTAGGTCCTTACATATGAAATTGGCGTTTTTCGTACTGGTCACTTTAATCACGAATTTCTCCTCTTTGGTAAGGAATTCTAAATTCAAATTTGTACAGATATAGACTCATGTATTTGTGCTTCGATGACCGTCATTCATTTGTTTTTTTTCTTCAGTTTTTTTTGTTTGCGTCACTCATTTTACAAAATGGAAAACTTAAAATATCGCATTATTTACGAGTACGAGTTCCGCCGTGGCACTAGTGCTGCGGAAACGACTCGAAGGGTGAATGATGTGTATGGCGGTCGTGTTGCAAAAGAAAACACAGTTCGTTTTTGGTTCTGCAGATCGAAAGTTCTGGAAATTTCGATCTGCAGAACAAGCCCCGTGGACGGCCTGAGACTCAAATTGAAGAGTTGAAGGCTATTGTGGAAGCGGATCCATCGCAAACCACGTCCGAGTTAGCTGCAGGCTGCGATGTTAGTGATAAAACTGTTTTAATTCACTTGAAGCAAATTGGGAAGGTTAAAAAACCTTGAAAGGTGGGTACCTCACGAATTGACTGAAGCAAACCGGCAAACGCGCGTCGACTGTTGCGTTACATTACTAAACCGGCACAATAATGAAGGTATTTTAAACCGAATCATTACCTGTGATGAAAAATGGGTTTTTTACGATAATCGGAAGCGCTCAGCGCAATGGTTGGATCCTGGCCAGCCAGCCAAATCCTGCCCCAAGCGAAAATTAACCCCAAAAAAGTTACTTGTAAGCGTTTGGTGGATTAGTGCCGGTATTGTTCATTACAGTTTTCTCAAATCTGGCCAGACTATTACGGCTGATGTCTATTGTCAGCAATTGCAAACCATGATGGAAAAGCTAGCGGCTAAACAACCTAGGCTGGTCAATCGCTCCACGCCACTGCTGCTTCACGACAACGCTAGACCACACGCTGCGCAACAGACGGCCACTAAATTAGAAGAGCTTCAATTGGAAAGTCTAAGACATCCTCCGTACTCCCCGGACCTTGCTCCAACAGATTACCATTTTTTTCGAAATTAGGATAACTTCTTGCAAGGGAAAAAATTCAACTCCGATGGGGCAGTCCAAATCGCCTTCAAAGATTTTATTGATTCCCGTCCGACTGGTTTTTTTAGTAAAGGGATCAATGAACTACCTATGAGATGGCAAAAGTGCATAGAAAATAATGGTTCATACTTTGATTAATTAAATATATTATATTAAAAAATATTCGACTTTTTGTTCCTCCCATACAAAACGCCAATTTCATATGTAAGGACCTAATAATTAAGAGTTTATTTTTTCCTAGGCCAACCACTTCACTATTTCTCGCGACTTGTTAAATACAATTAATATTGAATTAAAAAGTAGAATTCGAGACGCTCGGCTACAGGAGTTTTTCTTTTACAAACAAAGACATAGACGAGACGAGTAAGTCATTCAGTACTTGTACGGATATTTGCATTTCTCCTACAACAGAGAAGAGGGCGACAGCCTGGATTAAATAATGAAACGCAAAGATAATAAAGTTTTATGTTTGATATAACGCACATTTGTAAACAAAATACTGCATTGAAAGCATTAATAATACATCACAATGACCTAATAATTTCACATTCATGTGTCCCCGGTAACCTCATTACGTGTACCTCCAAAGTGAGTTTACAACAAATCTAAAACAATTTTTTCAACATCATATCTAACCAAGCTTAATTTTCAAGCAGAGTATCTATATATATATAAATGTGTGATGTGTGTATATACGGTCCCTATAGACTCCGAAACGGCTGGATCGATTTCGATGAAATTTAGAGGAAACGTTCAGATAAGCCTAGCGGTTGATCCTGTAAGGTTTGGTAGCAATTGTATCAACATAATTAGTGCTTCTCTCAAAGGACAATGGAAAGAGCAGTCATTAGATTCTCAGCGAGAACGATGCGATTTCTGCGAGAAATTATATGATTTCAATAGAACTAAGGACAATACCCGAAAAATTGGTAAACTAGATGCGTCAATAGACGGTACTGATATTGCTCGTAGAATGGACGTCCGCAGATTCGGTAGGAAGGCGGCAACGTATAAGAAGACGCAAGGTACACGCCTTCCTCAAGGTGGTCAAAGTTAGAGAGTTCACTGAATTAATGGTGACGGCTACGTCCAGCAATGGACGACTGTTGGGTAAATGATAATGATGATTTGTTATGGAACATGGTGGTAAACGAACATGCAGTTCACCATAATACGAGGGCTGTTTGATAAGTACCCGTTTATGGAAAGTAGTCCGCAGCCGGACCATTCGTACAACATATGTATTGGTGGGCTCTGCCACTGTTAAATATAGATTAGATAGTAAGACCGACGAGATAATTCTATAAAAGTCGTCGTTACTATGTTGTTCTTAATGTAGAAGAGCGATTATAATGTTCGTCTAGAGTATTTTATTCATTAGTCTGTCATTTTATATCTTAAAATGCTTATTTTCGCTTAAAGCAATAAATTCTAAAGACTAACATCCAAATGTCCAAAAAAAAAACTATCGTCGAGTTTAATAAGAAATCAACAATTTCATATGCCAACCACAATATTCTTACCGACAAATAATACTACGAAAGTCCAAAACGCTGCACACATGATAATGTCACAAACTTCAAGCGCAAACATTGTTCTACATTTTTAAATGGAAAATTAAAAAACAGTCAGTCGTTAACCGGCGGAGGCTCACGTTTTCTATTACATTCGTGTCGTTGCATCTGATGAAAGCGAATTTCATATTCCGTGTGCGGACTGGTGCAGCCCGTGCGTGCTATTTAATCGTGTGTATACGGCAAAGCAATGTTCAGACATATGCGTGTGTACGTGAACACAATGTTCTGTCATCAGTTCTGGGCGGCGTACGTTCCCTGCGATGCGCAACACCGGGACGCCGTGCAGCTGACCTTCGAGCAGATAGACCTTATACAGAGGCTCACTGACAAGTACCATCCGCAGCTCACGCTCTGCACGTCTGCTAACGGTAAGCGATTCATTTTGTATTTTAGTGGTACTGTGTCTCATTATCATCATCATGATCATCGTCATCATCGTCGTCATCACTTTCATCTCTCCCCTTAGTATCGCCAAAAAGTGTTGTGTTTAGTGGTAGCCTTATGATTTAAAGTATGGTCTGCAAAATATCATGGGTTCGATTACAATTCTCTAACAAAATTCTTAGTAGAATTGTTTAAAGCTAAAGTTCTTTTGAATTATATCCATGAAGGTTAGATGGGTCCGCATCAGGAATCTTAATAATCTTAAAAATCGTAATGTGAGAATCTTACTCTATAATATTCAATCGTCAGTAGTCTAAAGGGTAAAAGTACGGTCTGCAAACTACATGGTCAATTTGATAGTTGTTGTAAACTAATTTCTTTAACTAAAACTTTAAAATAGTTGAAACGGTTAATAAAAACAACTATGGTTAGATGAGCTATGTAGTTGTTTCGCGGAAAAGTTGTTTTTGAATTTTTATTTTGTTTTATTGTGATGCCGGTTTCTTTCAATTACCAATGAGTTGTTTATGAAGATTTTTAAAAACAAGACCTTCGCAGAACTTCATTTCTGGTCATTCTCTTGGGACGTAAAATGGCACGTCGCAATCAGTAATTTAAAAATTATTGTTATCCTTTACTTTGCATTTATGTTTGTATGAATAAGTAATTATATACTCTCTTGCTATTATATTAACCAAAAAACTAAATAATATAACTATTTTATTTATAACATTTCATCGTTATATTTTTAAGTTAGATAATTATCAGAAATAAAATTCTGCGGTAATTTATTGAAGAATAAAAGACAACGTAAATCTTTATCTAAGGTCGGATATAATATTTGTTCCTAAAACTCATTTGAGCAAAAAATTAACTTTATTTCGTCATATCTCTTCGGCTATTAAATCCTTCTGGAATCGTTTATGAAAGGATGTAAGTACGTATAAAGTTGTGAGAAATTTAGAGAGAAAGGTGTTTTATAAAGTTTCCTACAAGAGCTTATCTTCTTTTAACAATGTTGCTTATTAATTGCACGTTGATATAAGAGCCAAAAGCAATTTTCAAAGTAATCATGCTTGTAAATAAAGTTAATGGCGCATCTTACACTTCTCTCTGAAGTAAATTTTTAAATAGAAACACAGGAAAGGTTAAATTGTTCGTTTCTAGTAAATAAACCTTGAACCGATTTTAATAATTCGTTCAGAAAACAAAAAAAGAAAATAGACTCCGTATTTGGTTTTTTGTTACTAATTATTTATTACGAATATATAACGGAGTAGACAGAGATACCCAACCCTACCCGCTCGTCCAAAAGACAAAAATGAATAGTTAATCTCCCGATTAACTATTGCGTTTAAAACTCAATAAATGTCACATGTAGAAGGTACGCGTATCTCCATGTAAGGGGCAATAAATTAAGCTAGTATTTATTTTCTTCTAGAATCTAATTAACTTAACAAAACCTTTTACAAGTTGTCTGAGAATCGAACGTCGACAGTGATACAAGTCGTGCACTTTACCACTGAGTAATCTTCGCTCAATTTACATACTATTGAGTATTTGTTTTAAATTCATAAAACTTCTTAACAAAAAGCCACAGCCTCGGTAATTGTAATGCAAGTCATGAACAAGGCTTTTCTTCTTTTTGGCGAACTCGTCGCTTCACCCTATTTAAGTGTGGAACTTCTTGAATATTTCACAGGGAATAAAAAACAGATGGGATTTACGAAAGCAAACTAATCACTCGCTCGTAATGTATTAAACCCTTTTGTTATTTATGAATTTAATTAGTTGACGGTCAGTAGTAAAGTTGTGGGCCGGCGGTAAACGACGGAGAAGGCCCCGGGCATCGCTGCCCTGGACCCGTACTGCTGACTAATTATTTTACATAATAGGCCACTCATCTATTCCCTGGACACGTTGTTTATAATTTTGAAATCACAAAATTATCACAAACCCTCTTTTACTCTGTTTAATAATAAAGCACTGTTTATTCTTTATTAGAAAACAAACCTTTATACATATGTCAGGTATTGTTTGAGTATTTATAAATAAGCTCTTATGTTTTATTTATATTTCCAGAATTGCCATAAGGTCTTTAACGATATCATTAGGTCCCTATGATTGTGATATAACATATACCTGTACATATACTAACATATTCAAGACATACATAAACATTTATCATTTTTATGAACTGTTAAAACACGTACAATAACATAGAATCACGAGTTGCCATCTTTTGTGGCGAAATTAAATATGAATATTGAAAAAACAAAATTAAGGTATCTTTGACGAACAGTACCGTAAGCCATTGGTATTTTTGTGAATAAATGCTAAAGTTAGCTTATTTTCAGACATACTGACAGCGCACGCCAACCATCGCCTCTGTTCACTGGTGGGGGTGGAAGGGGGCCACGCTATAGGGGGCTCTCTCGGCGTGTTGAGAACCTTGTACCAAGTCGGCGTAAGATACCTGACACTAACGTCTACTTGCGACACTCCCTGGGCGGAGTGCGCGTCCACAGACCGCGTTGATTCTGCTCAAAGAGGTGGACTTACACCGTTCGGCAAAGTGAGTAATGAAGGGTGAAATTTGCTTTAACTGCAATAGACTTACAGTTACCACTCGATTTAATTTGTTGTATGGTTATATTTTAGTAGTATATATAGCAGCATAGCATTTACTTATTATTTTACAATTCTTCGTTAAGGACCATAGCGGCACAGAGTCGTTCGCAAGCTTTATTTATTACAAAACAAAACGATAACAATCTGAGTTCGATCCCTAATACCAAATCAAATCAATACTTCAGACTAAATAAATTTATCTCGTTTCCAAATGATCATTCGAAAATAACTTTGAAACTACTTAACATAATATTACTAACATATTAGATTATGTAATATCTATCTATTACATAATCTAATATTATTGGAATTTATATTCTAGACATATTTACATTGTTATTTAATAAATCTCTGTTCCTTTTATCTCATGATGAAGTCTCAAATTAAAAGTGCACCGGCAACAGTTCTGTTATGATACTTGTTTTTATCAACTATAAAGTATGTATTGTTATAAACACTGTACATTATGAGATTGCCTCAACTCTGGACGACGGCAGCACCAATTTATCCAAAGCCTGCACATAAAACTACAGCGTAGGGTAGATAAACTAAATTTAGATCCTAAGTAACGACTGGACGGATATAAAACAGCTTTGTCATATAAATCAATAGATGCAGGCATTCCTAGAAATATCGAAGTATGTACTGAAGAGAAAAATCGTAAATATTGCGACGTCTAGCACAGTGAGTGCACCATAATCATAAACATCCTGTGGCACCGCAATATCTTGCTTTGTACGAACTCAGAGACTTGCAGCTCTTTGTTTTACGTGCAACGATACTTTACGGAACATTCTCCGTTGTTCGAACCACTCACCGCGTAATATTAAAGTAAAAATCACTTTTCAACAATTACATACACCGTTTGAAAATAATTGGAGCACTTTTGAAGTGAACAATACGTTCTTATTCAATACGTCTAATGGCGGATATAATAAATTTTAAAGTTATTAGAGTAATTAAAGACATTAATCGCCGTATTCATGATTTAATGAGTTTTACTTTACATTGCGCTCAGACAAACGCCTCGCCGGTAAACTTGGAATGATTAATGCGGCACGTACCACCTCCTCTTTGATGCCGGCGAATACGGCGTCGATTTAAAACAACATTTTAATATCACTTCAATACAAAATCAGAATAGAAATCGAATCAGATAAACTTCGGATCGAATAAACCAAATATTTTACCTAATTTACCATAAAATATATCATTAAAATTGTTAAATATATTTATATATAAAAAAGAGAGGTATCTTCCGGACACCTGGTCCGAAAGGAGTTTCGCAATATTTTGTTTGATGAATGATTAAATAAAAATAGTGTTTATAAACGTTAAAATTAAACATATTTTTGTATATTGTTAAAACTGACAACAAGTAGAATCGATTAAAAAAAACATTATAGTTTGAAGTACCTCGAAAAATCACTGCAAAAAGAGATCGGTTTTTGGTGGCGTTTTTCATTGTAACAATTTTTTCGCTCTACCCCCTTAGCTCGCAAACAAATGAATAAGGCGCTATAAAGAACTCCGTTCTAATAAAATTAGATCTCACTTTGCGTCGTTAGTGTAAACGTCGTGTAATTTAATTGTTTATATCTCACGAGCAAGCGTTTAAGAGGAGGAGGAGGTAAGTGCATAAACAACTGGCATAAGCCAACAGTTTGTACAAATTATACACAGACATGTACAGTTTAATTCACTTTCGGAAGGGATGCAAAACCTTACTCGAGCAAAGAGTATTGCCATGTGAGAGCAGATAATCTGAACAACACAATATTTATTAGTTGTGATATCAGTTACATACATCACTTAACAGTAAATACCTTTGGGAGATCTGCTATTATGGACAAATGAACATTAAATTGTTAAATAATCGTGGCTTGGTCCAGTATAGTAGGACCATACAAAGTCGTAGCTAAAAAATCGTGTTATATTTTCAAGATAACGCATAAGTTTAATTTAGAATGTAGTAAGTGCCGATATGGCGTTAGGCTTCGAGAACGGCTAGCGTTTATCACTTCTGTCTAACTCATTCATTGAAAAAGACTTCGGATTTTTTTATGCTAGTCAAATCTTTGTGCTATAATTACTAGAATGAAACATAATTAAGCTTTCTTTTTGCAAGTCGTTGTAGAAGAAATATTATCTCAACTCCATTACGAAACTTCTGCATCAAAGAGAAAAGGAAAAAAACTTTATACACGTTGTGCTTGTCTTAAACTTTGCGTCGATATCGCGTACTACTTGTAAGAAAAACTAATGCTCTAATAATGGTAATTTTAGAAATTTTAGGTAGTATGGAAATGTTTGCGACGGAAAGTCAAAGGGTTTGACAGAGGTTATAGATTTACATTTGGCATGATTCCTACAGAATTATCCTACTTCTTGTGGTGTACAGACACATATAGTAGTTACAAATTTAAACATATAATTCTGTATAATATCTTCCTCAATTCTATTTTCATACCATCTTAGCGTTTACCTTCTGTTTCCGCGTTTTAACCACATCTCACACTACCATACATTATAGTATATACCATCATCATCGCCATCCACAGTATGCGGTCCTCCGCTTTCCGCATCCAGAGGCTTCCTTCCGTCCTCACGAGATCGTCGGTGGGGGGTCGGCTCAGTATGATTTGAGTCCATACTGTAAAGGCTTGACTACAGTTTTTACAGCCGTTAATTAATTCATTAATATAAACTCTATAAATACAACAATATGCGTTGGCTTCCATAATTTAAGTTTAACCGAATCTTCTTAACCTTTCATCTATATAAAACAAGAAACTGACTGATATATCAACACAGCGCAAACTACTGGGCCTAGAGACTTAAAGATTCGCAAAGAGAATTTTGTTATTGCGTAGGCGTGCACAATAAATAGTTGGTAGTATGATAAGTAGGGATGAAAGTTTGTATGGAGAAACTACCCGCGCTAAGCCGGGCGGTACGCTAGTATCAAGTGTAGTGCAACATTTTATTAGTGTCTATTTTTCATATCTTTAATGCTCTTTTTTATAGACACGTTTTTACATGAAAAATATTAAACATTTTGAATAATATGAAATTCTACTAATACTAGTACTAATCTAAATAAATGCAGTTTAAAAATTATTACATATTTGATGTATTTCATATTAAAAACTATTAGCATATAAAATAAATATTTTAAATTAATACTAAAAACAAATTATATTTATCTTAAATTAAGCGAATTTAACGGTGAACGTAACTAAGCTGATTGAAATCTCATCAACCGTGAATGATCTGCAGGCAGTGTCGGTAAATTGAGGCTGGCCAGTGCTAACTACTGTGCTTACATCGCAGGGAAAGTGTACTCGCGCTCTCCACATAAAATTTATAACATTTAGCGCCATTACAAAGCTTGCTTTCTCGCACATTTAATTTCGCCTTACTAAATCCCCAACCATTTAATTCTACCGCCAATCTCGAGCGTAACATAAAATTTAATTTTTCAGATGAGATCTTTTGAAGACGTCTGAGGTTGTTATAAAAAGAATATTACTTTTGTAATTTGGATTTTGATTTGAGTATTGTTTTTGATATAGGTATTCATAGTACCAAATCTTGAAGAGCAAATCGTGACTAGAATTTACAAAATTGTGTTGCAAATATTGTATTGATATTGTATATCGATTAGATTAGTGACTCCACACATACATCTCAATATTCGCACTTGCACTGCCACATGCACTCTCCTTTCATTTCGTCTCTTTAACTGCTTTTATATCTTTTCGTCTTGACATATTTAATGTAATTATATTTTTGTCGTATACTATAACGATAGTGAGTTATATTTATGTGTAGGTAATCGTGAAGGAAATGAACCGTCTGGGCATGCTGGTGGATCTGTCGCACGTGTCGGAGCGCACGATGCGCGACGCGCTGGCGGTGTCGCGCGCGCCCGTGCTCTTCTCGCACTCGTCCGCGCGCGCACTCTGCAACGCCACGCGCAACGTGCCCGACAGCGTGCTGCGCCTGCTCGCCACCAACAAGGGCCTCATCATGGTCAACTTCTACACCTCCTTCCTAACCTGCAGCGAGACTGCTACCGTTCAGGATGCCATAGGTGTGCGCAAATGTAGATACTTTTGTCGCTTCTCTTGGATACCAGCTACCCGTAAATAATTTGTTTTCACGCACTCCCTGCGCAGAAGTAAATACTATTTGTGTGCAGTAGCTTCCATCTCGAAACGCACGGATTGCCATTCAAAATGTATTAAGTATAGATGAGATAACTATATAAATGAGGTTAGAAAAATAACTTTTCGCTGCCTGACAACAACTACGGTTTTCTGTGATGGTGTGCCGTATCGGTAACAAACCAGTCAATATTCCTGTTTGTCACAATCCTTTCATTTTTCAGCGCACATAAATCACATCCGCAGCGTAGCCGGCGTCGACAGCGTAGGCCTGGGCGCCGGTTACGATGGAATTAACTAGTAAGTATGCTTCCATTTCGACTCGTAATCCATCCGTTGAAAATGAAAACGTTAAAACGACTACACGCGTGTTTTTGTAAAACGCTCGACTCGCCGGATCGAATACAATTTTACGTAGTCGCTTTAATTAAAATGAAAGCGTTTCATTTAATGCCTACGAGTGAGTAACAATAAATAGTATGACGGATTACAAATACAACTTAAAGAGTCACCGCGCACTTACATTATTAGTATATTTATTTATTATTATTAATGATCCGCCGGCTTCGCGCAGATAGCATTAAATATGCTAATCCCCTCGCTACCAAACTTTACGGGATCACCCGCTGGGCCAATCTGAACATATCCTGAAAACTTAACCGAAATCTGTCCAGCCATAGGAAACATACATACACAAAACGCCTTTTATACATAGTCGGGCCATAAGTTCTGTCAAAACCTTTTTTTAAATTTACGAATACTGGCCAAATATTCTTAGACTAGTTTTAAAAATGGGACGTTTGCGCTTTCCGAATATAAAAAAGAAATTCATTTTCATTCATTACCAAATATGGAGTGGTCGAAGAAAGAAGATAAAGACGCGGTTATTGCGTTGCACCGCTGTGGTTACGCGCCAACAGAGACTTTCATTATTCTGCAAAATTTGAAAATAACGCTACGGTTTGTTTATCGCACTATCGAACAATACACTGAAAATTCAAGCTTTAAAGATCGTAAGCGTGTAGGACACCAGCGATCATTAAAGCAGAGAACGCGTGAATCCAACGAAATCCTGTTCGTAAACAAAAAATCTTAGCCCTGCAGATGACGATAAGCAGAACCACGGTAAAAAGAGTGTTAAATGAATACCTAATAAAGACTATAAAGAATAATAAAGACCGGACATATTTGAACGAGCGTTTTAAAAAAAATAGGCTAGAAACATCCCGCGCTTTGTTACGGCGGTACGCAGGAATAAAATACCGTTAAATGTTGTTTTCGGATGAAAAAAAATTACCATCGAAAAAAGTTACAATGAACAAAATTATAAGGTGTATGTCTCCAGCAGTGAAGTTTGTCACTCATGGTTTGGCTGGGAGTGTAATATTCAGGCTGAATTGAGGTGTTTTTTTGTAAAAAAGGAGTAAAAACCAGTGCCGTGGTGTACCAAAATACCGTCCTTACTAACATAGTGGAACCTCTAACTCGAACAATGTTCGAAAACAGACATTGGGCATTCCAACAGGACTTTGCACCAGCTCATAGGGCACGAAACACGCAAAACTAGTTGACCGCCCATGGAATCAACTATATCGGGCATGAAGACGACCTATGTTGGACCTCTTTTAGTCCAGACTTAAACCCACTGGACTATAAGGTATGGCAACATTTGCAAGAAAATGTCTGCGCTAAACCTCCTCAGAATATGGAGTCTCATCGAGCGTCTCTGGTTAAAGCAGCGGCAGAAATATATATTAATGTGATGACTGGCCGCGATTAGCATGTATTCAAATAAAATTGTATTCTACATTTAATTACTTGCATTTCATATACAATTTCTGGATAATTAACAAAAAGTGTATCATTACATTAAAAGTTTGTGACAGAACTTATAACCCGACTAAGTTTAATTAGATAGATTGTAAAAACTAACAAAATTAGGGTAACAATAGGCATTCGTTTTAAAGAATTCTATACCAGTCAAGCCCTGGTGTGGCTTGATATTAATAGTAGGTTGGCAAAATTGCATAAATGAATAATATTTATTCAACGTGATAACTCTTAATATTTTTTTATCACGGCCGCAGTACGCCGCAAGGTTTGGAGGACGTGTCCTCTTACCCTATGCTGTTTGCTGAGCTGATGGAGGACGGTTGGAGTATAGAGGAGTTGCGAAAGCTGGCCGGACTGAACTTGCTGAGGGTGCTCGGGGCCGCGGAGAGAGTGGCGCGCGACCTCGCAGCCGACCACGTCCCGCCCTACGAGGACGCCGCGCCGCGCACCAATGACCCACACAACTGCTCCAGTCAAGATTTATAAAACCTTTTTTAAAAAAACAAAGTAGTCGAAGCGATCACAATTCACCGACTACACGAGTGTATCCCAAGCTTTAATATTTTACTATACATTTATTATGGAGTAGTTCCCCCTTTTCATAATTTGTACGTTTTGTTCGACGTGTGTAGTATTAATATGATGATTAAAATATTAAGATTAAAACGTTTAAGTATTAAATTATATAGAATTAAAAATTTTTAGCGATAAGAAAATTTAATAAACATTTCAACAAATAAATATTCATTTATCTAAATCATTGAACTGTACAAATTATTATTATCTTAAACGCCAAAAACGCATTTTTACTCAGCAATAACTTTACACTAAAATACTTACTGTGCTTCAAAAGTATTACCTATATTACACGTTCATTACAAAGTATTCCCAACATTATTGAATAATAATTACAATTAGACACAATAGAATCTACGAACCCTCCGAAGCTTTCGAAATCCCTGTTAATCATAGTGATTGTTATAACGTGGGGATTACATCTAAACTTGTATACCAATAAAATAAGGAGGAAAGGTCTGTTTGTTCATTGTAGATGGTAGTCTCTGAAATTTCTGAACTGATTTTAATAATTTAATCAACTTTAGAAAGCTGTAGTGATAGCTTCAGTGATAGCACAAGCTATATTTTTTATTATAATCGTGCAATATTGATGTTTACCCCGGCCATAAAAAAGCTCATAAAGTATGTATAAATGGTTCAAGTAATCTTAACCCATTTAAATAAACGGTTTTCCTTATATTGATTTAATGAATTAAGGCAGGTTAAATACCAAGTTATAAAACAATTTGATATGTACTATGTATTAGTATAGAAAACTGCCAATGCGACCCGTGATGTATCCTTTTTTACTTACTGAAAAAGTTTGTAACTTGATTCCATGGTATAATAACTTTGAATCATAGGTAAAAGTTGTTATTGTCCAAACATAACACGTAGCACTGCAACTATATAACATTGCTATGGCAACCGATATTGTACGTGAATGTTATATATTTCTATCATTTACAACAGTCAAAAAAAGAAAATATCCGAAAATGCGTATGCAAAATTTCATAATGATCGGTTAGGTTAGTATATGAACTTAAAGCTACAGTGAAAGGACACAAATAGCTAAATGTTGAGTTAATTATGATTTAAATGTTCTTTTTAACGTTTTCTACAACAGTGCCTTTTGCACACAATAATGATATTTTAAAAGTGGTTTAGTCGTTAACCGTTTTGGCAAACTCCATTGTCCTAGTTTTCACATTCGGTATTCGGTAAATTTAGTGCTTTCCTGTACTACGGTAATGACGGCTTTGTTTTGTATTATTCTTTGATCGCTATTTTGACTCTATATGTAAAATAACGCGCTAATTAATGTTATTTTAATAATAAAAAACGAGTCTATCCTAACATTAATATTATAAATGCCAAAGTAGGTTAGTTTGTTTGCCTTTTACCTCTTAACGACTTAACCGATCGTTATTAAATTTCGCACAGAGTACAGGGGTATAGGAAAAGACGTAGGGTACTTTTTACACTGAAAAATGAAGTTTTCAATTGTAGTCTAATTTTCTTACACAAAAAATGAAACATAGGCTTGTAGCACAGTAAGTATTTTATTAAAAAGGATTTTTTTACAGTTTAGTTCTATATTTTTCATATAAAACATTTTTTTTTGAAGTGAAAACACCTTTATCCGCGTTAGACCACATTTGTTAGGGGAAAATCTTATAGGTTCGCGTGAACAACATGCAACACGCGTCAGCAACATGCTTATTTGAATTTGGAACAGATTCGACGATCTTTTTCTCATTTATTTTTCTTATATTCAATTTTGAATTTTATTGTTAAGAGGCAAAGGTTTA
>JWHW01029585.1:341891-388769 GCA_000931545.1 Papilio glaucus | reverse complement strand
AGATTTTTTTAGAAATGCTTAATGTTAAAGTTGGCTTAAATCTTTATTATCATTACAAAATAACTTTCTTTCGACATGTACGTAACGAACACACATATTTATTATTTACCTTTTCTAATTATTGATACATCGGAGATTTGGTCGGATAAATTACCTTTAACTATTTGCATTGTCAGTTAATTAAGTTGCTATTATTATATATTGTAATTTTCCTACGTTGCAGATAAAATTTAAGCAATCGTTTGTGCACAATTTATTAGACTTACACATGTACGTACGTACGTTCTTGCATATGTTGTGTAAAAAACCCGACATTTTCATAAGTCCCAACTGACTGCGACTACTTTTAAAGCAATTTATTTTACTTATGCACCGGGGAGCAACTATTATAAATGCATGTTGAATACGCTGTACGTATCTAGTTTTATTATGAAGCAAAATTAACTACAACATAATTGTAGATGCTTTAGTTAGATGAGTGTGTGACCTGCAAAAATAATGCTTTATTACATTTTCTACCTTTTATACTGAAATACGATGTCATAAATAATGTTTTACTATTTGGTAGTGGTGGTGGTAACCTCCCACATAGGGCATCACGACTATGGTTCGGCTGCCAATGTGTAGTCTGTAAACATTGCTTTTGGTTTATAGAGCGAATTACGCTAGTGATATTACAAAACGTCACGATAACCGAACTAGATTTTTTATTTCAAAATACAAATTTACCTAAAGGTTAAACCAAAATTTACCTAATCGTGCACAATATCGTAAGACCTGCGTCCGATACTACAAAAATCGAATCGAAAAAACACGCATGTAACGAAATAAATAACATATTTTCGTTACTAACTACTTAACTGCAGAAACCTGGACGGACGCAAGTAGTTGAGTCGTGATCATGTCGCATTACACGCGAGTGTCATGTTATTACGCACACGTAATACTACACAACATTTATAAATATGCGTAAGGCGATAACTGATAAAATATCATTTTATTCATTTGAATTTGACGGTCTAAAATTTCATAACTCACCGTAATCGGTCATAAATTGAATTGAATAATTGCCTAGGTTTACCCCACATCTTTCAATTTGAAGTTCTGTAGTTAAAACAACATAGCTTTATTTGAATCAAAGAACAAAGATAAGTAGTTTTAACCCTTTTTTATTGCATTTTGTAAAAGTACAAAAATCATTAGATACTTATGCATGAAACCTTCTAATAACTGATTTTTTATATACAATAACATTATACGTACTATAATGCTTACTACAAAAAACCATAGTTTAGTATATTTTATTACTCACTTAATTTGCCGTTAAAAATTCAAGGTTGAAATAAAATTTAAACGCAAGTACCGCAGCGTGTTCATTACTATTTCACATCACTATTTCAATATCGAAACTTAATTGATGTTAGTTTCTTGTAAACTACAACGTTAGCTTGCTTGTTTGACTTTATATTTATTACTTATGTAATTACCCCTAAAAAATTGTTCATTTAAACATAAAAATCAGATATTAGAAATATCAGATTTTATGTTATTGAGTTGATTATATCAGACCATAAAATGTTGCTCAAAATCTCACACTGTTCATACAACAAATACACGCAATATAACCGTGGGTTTACAATGACGAAAATATTCTCATCTCAATTTTTTCAGGTAGAAATCTTGTATCGGGACAGGAATTTACGCCAGGGGAAACCCACGGCAAGACGGACAGTCTGACATTACCACAAAATAAATATGAAATTTAATTGAATAATAAAAAATTAGAATAACTCTTATTACTGTTTAATTTAATTTTTTGTATTCTGAATTAAAATTTAAGTAAGAGACAACCTTTAGCGAGTAGGTAAAAGTGTACAACCACATCTTTACACATTTCATTTTCATTATGTTTAATGGCACTTCCATAAAATATTTTTATTGTAATATTTTATTATATACTTTATTCTTCCTATGTTTTGTAACAGACCCAAAAGCGCAAATTATAAACATTCTACGTAAACATTGGTTTTATTTTAATCGACCGCCTTCTTATTCAAATTGATATTATAAACTTTAAATATTAGTTTCTAATTTTATTAGCGCTCCTGCCAGCGAATTACGACAGATTTATAACAGATCTCGGCAAATAACAAGGCATAGACAGGAATAATCATATTTCCTTATCGCCGTTAACCCCCTCCCCGTCCTATCGTCTTCCCGTTCCGATCCTATCCTTATGAGAAAAGGCAGGAGAGGGGAAGAGGACTGAAATTAGGCCTCCGGCACCTCACTCGTCAGAAAAAACGCAGAATACCTCTACTTCACGCCTGTTTTCTGTGAGGACGTGGTATTTCACCGGTCGAGCTGGCCCATTCGTGCAACAGATGTTGTTGTTGTTGTTCGGGCTCTACCACTGTTTCATCCCCTACGTTAGAACTTTAAGGGATGAATTAAAAAAAATCCTTTCTAAGTGCTAGCCTATATAATAATACGTAATGACAGAAATCTCTGTGCAATTTCAAGTCCCTATATCCATTAGTTTGGGCTGTGAGTCAGTCCGTTTCTTCTTTCTTATATATAAGAAGATTTGTATTTTAAACTCCAGGGAAGACAGCATTATCAAATAATTTCGTAAAAAAAAATTGATGACTTATTTTTCCAATAACGTCGATAAAAATATTATAGACATATTATTTTTATAAACTTAAGTTCTGATTCCGATGCACTCACCAATAAAATAAACCCTTACTAGATTTTTGCTCAAATAAAACTGTCTTTGTCCTAGGAAAGCCTTAAAACCACGCTATCGCTTATATTACTAGTTCTATGCAAGCTATATTCTGTTAATCTCCACTGTTTCGTACGATCTGAGGCGTTCTTCCTTCTTTGAGTTCCAAATTTTTCTTATTTTTATACTAAAACATACAATAATAAAGAAAAACTAACAATCAAAAAATTCATTTCAGCCTGGAGAAAAGCACAGCGTCATAAACTTCATGTACCTATGGGTTTTGAATCAAATTGCAAGAATAGTTTACGACCTCAGCCTAGAGATCAAAAAAAATCTAACTGTTACTTGCAAGTTCTTGTTTCAATCTCTATTGGGGGTTGGTCCAAAAAGCAAAGTGGAAGTGATAGAACAGGTGGTTCTTGCTCAATTGTTGTGCGTCAACGTTGCTGTATATGTATGTTCGCGCTTTGTGCTTAGTGATCTACACTTGGCGATTAACAATTGAATGTGACGTATTCGACCTTTCTGCTATTCCTCTCGTTGATTGTCGGTGATTTTCCTTCAATATTGTTTTAAAGGTTGTCGTCATAATAGGAAGGACGCCAGTATTCTTTAAGCTCGTATTTCCGTAGATCAGATCTCTTCATTTTAATGTAACGTAACATGCAGCATACAAAACAGTTGCGAAAGATTACTGAATCATAATTAATAGTGAAAATTATCGTTATCTTAGTAATTCATTGTAGGAAGATACGAATAATAAATTCTACTTGGCTGCATTGGAAGTTACTTATGACTCGACCTAAGAAGAAAGGCTTTTTTTACTTTATCCATAATATCTACGTTTTCTTATTTTTAAACTTTCTAGTTGAAGATATTAGTTCAGTGTCTTGGGTATAGGACGTTAATTTGTTTATCGCAAGTGTGGGTGCGAGTATGTGTTTAATTGTCTCCAACTTGAAAACAAAATAACCGCTCAAAAGTGTTTCAAAGACAGTGACAGCAACATTCACACATGCGATGTACAAAGAACAGCGTAAAGCGTAACTAAAAGAAAAAGGAAGACAACTAGTGTTTTTTTATATCATAAGTGGAAAAATGAGCAGCGGGTCCGGGTATTATACGTGTTTATCATTTAAGCGTACCTAAATGTAAACACATGATGTAAGCTAAAGAAAAAACGTCCCAATTGACGAATTGACGAATTGTTTGTGAGTCTTAATTGTTCGACCGGTAATGACGGCTAATGGCATATTTCGTAGGGTCTATGCGACCACAACAATTATAGTCGTCATTCATCAAGTGGAACGGCTAAAGGAGTATGGCCTTGTGATCGCAAAGTGGAACGCAGCCATCGTAGGCTTTATAAGTTTTACTTTGACATTAGACAAATATTATTTTGACAGTTTTATATTGTATTTTTATAATACTAGTTAATTCTGTACTTTTAACTTAATATGCGAATCTTTTTATTTGTGTAAAGTTGCAAATATAGAAAATATCATCATGGGTGACAAATCAACACCTCTTTTAGCTGTACTTCAATTGCTTCGAAAATACAATCTAAAAGTATGTAGATTTCATTTTATCCATAACACTTAATCACTCCTCTAAAACTTACAAAAATTATCTTTTTATAATTTCAGGGAACTGAAGAAATATTAAGAAAAGAAGCAAGTTTAGGAGATGTTGAATATGAAGCGTTGAATTTGCCTGAAGTTGAAATAGCAAGCATTCTCACTGCTCACCATACGGAAAGTGATCCGTATAGTTATGAGTTTGCCTATGAAAGTCTTAAAAAATTCATTGAAAGTTCATTAGATGTTTACAAGGTTTGGTGTTCACAATAATCCATATATATTTATGTATCACAAACCATCCATCACATTTATGTATCACAAAACTAATTTCTTATTAATTTACTTGCAGTACAGTTTGTAAAGTAATCAAAATAACAGCTATGCATGGTCATAAAATACAATTTGTTTGGTCACCTCAGTTGGCTTTATAGTTTTCTACAATTTATAGTATTATCAAGCTTTAAATAGTAATCATGCAAGACACTCCACAGCAATAGTTGATCATGTAAAACACTACACTACAATAGACACTATGTTTAGCTCCTTCCAAACATTTTTCCAAATATCTTCATACAAATGATGCGCTTATTACATTTTATAAACTTTTTACACTGAGAACTTTAAAAATTGAGAAATTATGTTATATGGGAAAATTTTGGTTAGGTGATTGGTTTTCAAATAATATTCAAGCTGACATATATAAGCTAATCAAAATCCTTCGGGACAAAAATGTCTAATTAGTGCTTGTTTTTCAGCACGAATTGTCTACTCTTCTTTATCCAGTATTTGTGCACATGTATCTGCTTCTAATCTTATACGATCATAATGAACATGCTGCAAAGTTCTTAGAAAAATTTGGACCTGAGCAAGAGGATTATTATCAAGAAGATTTAGTAAAACTATGTGCTGTTAAACACAAAGATCAAATTAAGTTCAATGAGTTAGCTGAAATTTACAGGTATAGTTAAAATAATGGACCAATTTTACTGGATACACTTAGAACAATTGTCAAATAACATCATACTGAGATCATCATAATTACTGTATTTTATTTATATTCAACTGAACCATGCTTATGAGACATGCAATGAAAATGTAGAACTTTAATTATTAATGCAAAATGCAGAAAGACATAAGTACAGTACATGGCCAAGACATTCATGAGTTTGGACATTGTTTAAGGTTTTGTTTCTGCAGTATTTTATATTTTTTTACAATTAACTTGTTATAATGCTATTACTTATAGAGATAATTACTCCTATAGTAAATGAAAGCAAATTCTTCAAAAGAGAATTATATTGAGTTCTGTAAATTTATAAAAACATTTATGTTTTTTTTTAGTTGAATTTACATAATAACTATCAATTTTATTTACAGCACAAACAAATTTGAAGTGCAATTGTCAAGAGATGTGTCATCTCAGCTAAAGAGATTTTTGCATGAACAGAAAAGTTCAACTGTAATTATAAACATAATAAACAACCACATTCAGATTGATGTTCATGATGGTCCTGGTAGGACACAGGCCCAGGTGCGAGCTACTGCCGGGGGTCTGCTTGGGGAAGTCACAAAAAATGGTTAGTGCGTAATGAAATTTTTGAAGTATATTTCCATTTTAATAAATAATTGCAGTCTATTTTTTAAATAATGCAATTGGTTGGTATCAAAAAATATTCTGAATTGCCTCAAGTAACCAGAAACAATTCAGAGAATACTTCTCTTAAGCTTAAACTCTTAAGCTCGCTTTTCTGGACCCCATGGCCTTCAGGTAATGAGTTTGGGGGACATCGTCATCCCAAACATAAGGCAGTTTATGAAAGTGCACTATATATTCTGGTGTGCCTTTCCAGAGGAGAAGCAAGATATTTGTAAGCGCCTTCCTGTAGCCCTGTAGCTGACATGTGTAGAGGGACGTTGAGTTGGTGCAAAACCGACATAATCTGCACTTGCCCATACAAAGGCAAATTACTCACAAAAGAAAGGCCTTTAACCCTTTGCAGATTAATAAAATGTCAATTATCTATAAATAATGAAAAATTTGCAAAGTTAACAAAATTGATGTTGGTTGGTTCAATATCTATGTGCATCATTTTTTCGTGTGAACTAATAGAGAGAGTAGAGCCGAGCCGCCGTAGAACCCGCTACAACAACATCTGTTCCAACAATGGGCGACCGGTGGAATACCACGACATCACTGAAAACAGGCGTGAAGTAGAAGTACTCTGCATTTCGTTTGATGAGTGAGATGCCGGAGGCCTAATTTCAGTCTTCTTTCCCTTCCCACTTTCCTCATAAGGATAGGATGGGAAGGGGAAGAGGATTGGACGGGAGTGGGTTGTCAGGGAAAAGGAAATATCCTTTTTCCTGTTATGCCTTCCTCTGTCCATTATAGGTAAGCAACGCATCTGCAACACATTTGCTTGTTGTGGATGTCTGTGGGTAGCGCTCACTTCACATCAGGTGATCTGCTTGCTCGTTTGCCGCCTTCTACCAGAAAAAAAATATATATAGGTTGACCAATGCCACCTAGGGTCTTGTTCAGAAATCTCCATTAAATATATTCACTGCAATTGGATTATTTGGATATAACGCTGAAAATTTATTTCAGAGAATCGTACAAAAGTTTATTATGGCCTGTTAAAAGAGCCAGACATACAAGTATTCCCAGTACCAGCTGAAGATGAAGAAGAAGCTGAAGAAACTCCAGACAAACCCAAAAAGAAAAAAGCCAAGAAAGACAATATTTTTATGAAGAAACCTAAATCTGATCCAAATGCTCCACCGATTGACAGAATGCCATTACCAGAGTTGTAAGCAGAAATAACACTTTTTGAACAAACATATCAGAAAATAGCATATTTATTTCAGTCTAAAGATGTTTATATATATATACTGGTTATCCACCACAGCATCACCTGCTATGCCAATCTGAACATCTTTTGAAAATGTTATTGGAACCGTTTTGAAAACAATAGGGAACATACATATGTACATACATACACACATTGCCTTTTATATAGATAGATAGACTAGCAACCCGCGCCAGCTTCGCTTGGGTAGATAAACAAATTAAAGCCTAGGTAACTCACTGATAGAAGAGCTTTGTATTGGTCAAAGAATTATTAAAATCGGGTCAGTACTACTGGTAAACTGTAGGAACCGTTTGTCTTTATTATAGATGAGTCAGTAGATTCAGGATTGAGATTGGTAAACTCAACCACACATATTTTTAGAAAATTATATACACAATGAAACATTGTTAATTTTTTCACAGAAAGGAAACTGACAAAATTGAGAAAGTTAAAGCATTGCGAGCCAAGCGTGTGCAATTAGGACCTGATTGCCTACCATCTATATGTTTCTACACACTCTTGAATAGCGGTCATACTGCTATTTGTGCAGACATATGTGACGATTCCACTTTACTTTCTGTTGGGTTTAGCAATTCAACAATAAAGGTAATAATCACAAATATAATTTTTTTTTATTTCATTATATAGCAATTCTTCGTTTCGCTCTGCGTTGTCTTTTAATATAGCGCCATCTAACAAAAATATGAGATATCAGTAAGTTAGCCCTTGACAATGCTCCAAAAATAGATAATGCAAAAGACCCACAGTAGGCTTGCAACTAAACCATCTCCAGCTCTCAGCATTTAAATGAAAATCCTGTCATACCCGGGTGTTTTACCCAATTTAGTTGAAATTTATTTAATAATCTTTCTCTTATAATCTGAATCTCGAAAAGATTTTCATGAAATTTATATATTTAGTAGATTCGGTTTTTATTTTTAAATTTATCTATATAGGTTTTTTGTCCATTAAAACATCAACAAAAAGATATGTAAATAATTAACGTGCGCCATCTTTTGATAGGTTATCAGGCATTATCTGTTGTTGGAGCATTGTCAAGAGCGTATTTTTCTTAGATGCCGCTATATTTAAAAAGAAAACATGATCTTTCACTACGGAGTGCGAAGCTCGGTTCACAGCTAGTTTAGCTATCATATAACTTAAAACCATAGTAAGCCCTCTGGTCCACAACATTTGCATATGGTCTCAAAAATGTGCCAGATTAGTAACCCTTTTAATAACTTCCCTGTGACTACAAGGTTTGAAGTCATTGTTTTAGAATACATACAATTTAACTTTCTTTTTGTAATAATTCTTTAAACCTATAATCAGGTTTGGACACTTACGCCGGTTAGATTGCGTGGGATGAAATCTGCCGATAAATTACAAGATATCGATAAAGAAGCAGGTTTGTAACAATCACCCGTAATTTAATATTTAAATACGACATTTTATTGGATAAAAATTCATCATCTTAATCTTAATTTATGATGTCTGCCCACAGGGGACGTTTTAGTGAGAATGATGGAAGAAAGAGACAGAGACACATGCCGGACACTTCACGGTCACTCTGGACCCGTATATAAAGTTGCATTTGATCTTTTCAAAACTATGCTTTTATCGTGTTCAGAAGATAATACAAGTATGTTGCATTGGTTATTCATAAAATAGTTTCACAAGCCTATGGCTGCTTTTAATGCTTAAAGTAATATTTTTAATATGATGCAAACAATCACCAATAAGTTAATAATTTTGGATAGGACTCTATCATCTGTTTCACTGATGGGCCGCCTCAACCGGTGAAATACCACGACCTCGCAGAAGACAGGCGTAAGGTAGAGGTACTCTGCGTTTCGCATGATGAGTGAGGTGCCGGAGGCCTAATTTCAGTCCTCTTCCCGTTTCCATCCTTTCGTAATAAGGATAGCATGGGAAAGTGAAGAGGATTGGACGGGGTCGGGATAGATGGAAAAGAAAATATTCTCTTTCCCGCCTATCCCCTCCTCTGTCCATTAAAGTTAGGCAACGCATTTGTTTATTTCGGATGCTTATGGGTAGCCGTCTCTTAATATCCGATGACTCGTTTACCACTTTTTCCCATAAAAATAGAAATATATAGTCAACGAAACGCAGGGTCTTAGGGCCCAATCGGTCATTCTATTTGATGTCTACACAATATACTGTATACACAATATACTGTACTGTATGCACTAGCCTAGCGGAGGCTTTTACAGATTCACCGGGTTTGAGGAAGCAGAGCGCAGAGCGCGCCTAGCCTAATCCTCTTTGCAGTAATTAAGCTCGAGGGCTCCCTCGGGAGCCTTACTTTAGTGTTATAACCGGTTTGGAGAGTCCCCTTCCTTTCGATAGTTTGAGCTTAGTTAAAATGGTTAACAAGAATATAAGTGGTATAAAGTTTCTGAAAAATTAATAATATTAGGGACACAATTCAAACTCAAACTCAATACGTACTAAAAGTGAGACATGTTCTAAAAACCAGGTATTTATTAGTTTTTACTTTGTAATAATATGAATTGTGTAATATTACATATAAATAAAATAAATATCCGCTCACGCCCGTAACCCAGAGGGATAGGCAGAGGTCATGGATTTCCATTTGGCGCGATCCTGGCACACCTCTCTTGCTTCTACATTCATACATCTACTCGTCGGTTATTGGTGCTCCTTATATCGCCCTTTTATAATTATTTAAATTTAATTATGTAATATTACAATAAACAAAGTATTTATTACGTGTCATGAGATGAAATGTATATCAAAATTTATGTAATAATGTGCAAAATGTCATGCATCATCATTCCAGTAAGACTGTGGTCACTGCAATGTTGGACTTGCCTGGTCGTATATCGAGGTCACACGTGGTCAGTGTGGGATGTAAAGTGGTCACCGCATGGGCACTATTTCGCTTCCTGTGCCCACGATCGCACGGCGAGACTGTGGTCAACGGACCATAATGTGGCACTTCGAATATTTGCCGGTCACGTTTCGGATGTTGACGTAATTATTGTTTCTATGTATATTAATTAAAGATACATAATGCATATAATTTTTCTTAATAATTTTCAATAATTTTACTAAATATACTTATATTTCAGTGCATACAATTTCATCCCAATTCAAATTATGTAGCAACAGGTTCTTGTGATAGAACTGTACGGGTGTGGGATTGTCTCACGGGAAGTCAAGTCCGTGTCATGAGTGGACATAAGGTAAATATTATGTAGATGAATAAACATCAAAAACATAAAATATAAGAAATGCCAAGTTGCGCGACTCAGTTGAACGTAAGTTCTGAGATATTACAAAACCCAGTCAGTTTTAGTTAAAGTCTATGAAAGTATCTGTCCAACAACTTTCTTATAAATTGTTATCTAATTATATACCTACCAACATATTTAGTGACTATCAATATTAGACTTTTATATCTTACACGGCACTCTCTCTAATCTCTGTTTTTACTCTCGATATTTGTATCAAATTTTATATTTAAAGAAACTGTATTCACAAATAGCAAGATGTCTTTTAAAACATACTTTTTTCAAACATCTTAAAAAGTATGATATACCCGGCGGAAGATTGGTTTTGCATTTAAATGTATATCTTATGTAATAAAATGATTGTTTTCAGTCGACAGTTTTTACTCTCGCCTTCTCGGTGTGTGGAAGGTGGCTGGTGTCAGGTGGTACCATAGGCGACATACTAGTCTGGGACATATCCAATGGTAGTTTGACGGTTGCACTGCCTCCTTCTCACTCTGGGCCTATACATGCCTTGGCCTTTAGTCGTGATGGAACTATTTTGTCTTCAGGTTTGTATTTATATATGTACACTGTTAAAACCACCATTCAGTGAGGTAGACCGAGACTACAGGTTTCTATCATAAACATCTCACATCTTGGTTATCTCACATCTTGGTTATCTCACATCTTAGTCATTTGAAAAAATGTAATGAGAATTATATATTACGGATTTCCACTTGCCACGGTCCTGGCACACCTCTCTCGCTTCTTATACATTCATACATCTACACATACATGCTCGTCGGTTACGGGTACTCTTAATACCGCCTTTTTTTAAAAAAAAAGTCACCAATGTGGAACCTACACGGCCACTCACTTTCGCAACATCAATTTCTCTTGCCCTTTAGTTACTTCGTCCTCTTTTAAGCCATACTTATCCCCATATGTCAATGTCACGCCTAGCATACTTCTCAGGGAACGCATCTCACCTGTATAATTTATTTTTTAATAGCATGCTTGTCCTGCCATACTTAACTTTCACTCCCATACATTAAGGTGGGTACTAATATAACTAATATGGTGGCACATGCCTTTATAGATTTTATTACATTCTGACTCTTCACTACTGTGCCAAAAATGAACTCTGGAATTAAAATGAATAAGGCTATACCTTATTCATTTTAATTCCAGAGTTCATTTTTCACTCTATTATTTTAATGCCGCTCTGCTGTACTCATCCGCCTGTTTCACTTTTCTATTGTTTATATCTATTTCAGTCAGTTTTTTTTATGGAATAAGGCAGCAAATGAGCAAGCAGGCACCTTGATGTTAAGTGACCGCTGTATATAGGCAACAAGTGAGTTGCAGATATGTTGCCTACCTTTATGGGACAGAGGAGGGGCTATACAGGAAAAGTATTTTTTCTTAACCTTACATCCCCGTCCCCATCCAATTCTCATTCCCTTCCCATCCTATCTTTAGTAAAAAAAAGGATGGGAAGGGGAAGAGGAAACATTGGGCCTCCGGCACCGCTCTAATCTGACAAAACGCAGACGCATAAAATACTCCTACTTTACGCCTGTCTTATGTGAGATTGTAGTATTTCACCAGTCAAGTTGGCCAATTCATGCAGATATTGTTGTTGCGGGCTCTACCACTTTCTTCTCTTTCAAACACCGTAACTTTTGTCTTGCCTACATTTATCTTCATACCTTTATATGACATTTATCATTACTTGTAAGTCCTCAGGCAATTATGCAAATATTATTTGTACATTGGTTTACAGAAGAGTTTTACAAGTAACTCAACCATTTTTAATCCACAAAGTCTTTGAAAGATCCTTGAAATAAGAACATTCAGTGCATATATGAATACAATGCTATATAAAAATATCTTTCTTATATCATAATCAAATTGTATAGATATGTAAAATTTGTTAATGGTAAAAAGCAAATTCATCATATTAACATTTTCGTATTCAAATTTTTATGATTTTCAGGTTCCTTAGACTGTACCATAAAGTTGTGGGATTTTACATTGATAACAGATGAAACTTCAAATGAAGAAACAGGAAATATGACCTCTGCACCGAAAGACGAAAAGTATTTGTTGCGTTCATTTGCAACAAAGAATTCACCAATAAAAAGCTTACATTTTACTAGACGCAACCTTTTGCTTGGGGTGGGCACATATGATGGTAGTTCATAAATTTTTGATGACCATGTATTTATAAGTAATAAACATATTAAATTTTTAATTGTTTTAATTTTATTAATAACTTAAAGAATTTGAAGAAGATATGATCTTTCTGTAGTAATAAATTGTATTATCAAATTCAGTATAGATTCATTACATCTTGCAACTTGTGCTTTCATAGCTTGTTTGAAATCTTCTTTTACTCCTTTGTCAGCACCACGAGTGCCAATCCTTCTCTGTCCCAAATGTTGTTGAGTATTGGGGAGTATATCTAATGCTATATTTTTTCCTTGTTCATTCCAAATAAAACTAAGCTCTTCAAGAAAATCTATGTGAATTATGTATGTTGAAAAGAGGTGATAATGAAAAACACCTTTCTGTTTGATCATATCCAAAATCTGGATAAATATAGCCTCCTCTTGAGGCCATCCAAGTTGCATAAGGACTAATATATGACCATAAGTTAGATCTGCATTACTCCCAGTACTTAAAAGAATTCTAATTATTAATGTACAAAAATAGTGCATGATAGCAACTTTGGTCAATGGTAAAAAATGCAGATGTCTATGCTTGCCCCCGACAATAAGATCAGCTTCTAGTGCACCTTCAGCAGTTGGTAGCTGAGATAAAACGGCTAAAATAGCTTCTATACAAAGTAAATATTTTTTTTGAGCAAAATTAATGGATACTCTTATAATATTTGAACTTAAATTATTCACAGTTGGCAAAGGTGTAGTGTCTTCATATCTTCCCCGATAAAGTGCTATTTCATCCATAAAGCCTTCTGTCCATGGTTTGACTTGCAATTGTGACACCAATTTCATGAACTCTCTAGCTATTACTTCATTACTATTTAAAAGTTCATAAGCATTCGCTGCTGCTTGAAATTGATGTGCAGATACACCTGTTACTTCTATATCACCTTTTCTCCTTTTGGAAGGCGGCTGATCTGGGTCAGACAAAGCTTCAACAAGAATATGATTACCTTTAAGTGATTTTTGCTCATAGAGTGACCTCAAAAAAAATGTTACTCCACAAAATAAAAGCTGACGGCAGTCATCAAGACTTCTTAAAGACATTAATTTCTGGAAGTATGTTTCTTTATTTAAACTGTTACTATAATTAACTAAATATGTGTCCCAGCCTAACTGTCTTCCCAATAGATCTAATACACCATAGAGCCTTTGCCAAGGATCTGTTATGTCGTTTTCAGTTTCATCATACATATATGAGTTGTAGAAATCTATTGCTTTAATCAGAAGACGTTGCAGTAACCTTGGAGATTCTAAGGAACTAAGAAGAGGTAATGTTTCCACTACCAACAAACGAGCATATCTGTTATCATAGAAGAATTTTTCAGCATTAATCAAAGTTTTGACTAAACTATCAACTCCTAGTTGTGGAAATTTTTTAAGTAGTAACACTAACAAGCGACAGTGTTCCATAGTATCGTCACTATTTTCCACACTTGTTTTAAGAATTGTCAATTGCATATCGGGACAAATATTATCAAACATTTGGCTTAGGAAGCTAGGCTCATTAGATTTAAGAGCATTGGCTATTGACGATATTTCATTCAATAATTCTGAAAGATTTTGTCTTGACATCATAAGAGAACTAAAACATTCTGCTGCTTCTTGAACATTTCCTGATTGTTTTTCCATTAAGTAAGCTTCAAATTGTATTTTAAAATTAGTCGGAAATAAAGTTTTTGCAGTAAGCATCCAAGCCTTAGCCGAATAAATGTTATATTTTTGCGCTTCCTTAGCTCTTGCAATTATATAATCTTCGTCATTATCGTTACCACTCATTTCTATTGCCGGCATTTTGAAAATATTTTACTAGTCTTAAAAACCGCTAAACCAGCAATAAATGATTTAATAATAATGTTATAAGGAAGTTTTAACTTACGCTTGACAAAGGAATGACATTGACAGTACCAGTGTTGCCCGCAAACATTTTGCAAGCCCGCCCATTGATTAAGGAATTTAAAAAAAATGCTCTCACGCCCGTGACTCAGGGGGGTAGGCAGAGATCATGGATTTCCATCTGGTGCGATCCTAGCACACCACTCTCGCTTCCTCTACATCCATACATCTGCGCATACAAGTTCGGTTTTATAAATACTAATTTTGATATACAAAAGTCCCAATTTGGTTTTCGAAGAACTGAATTTGATTTTAAAACGCACGAACGGGAGAACTCTCTGACCTAGAGATCATAGCGAGTCCGTATACCTAGGAGCACTGAGAGGCAATTATTTTGTGCATATTAGACTGTAATGGGGAAATTCGTAGACGTACACAGTTAGCTAAAACAGCAGTGAGCAAATGAACCAGAATCAGGCAAAACAGGATGGTGAACACGAACACAACCAAGAACAGACTCATGCTTGCTTTGGCATTCTCATTATATTTGTAAGATTCAGAATCATGGTCAAGCAGCCGACCGAAACAAATTCGTGGCCATGAAATGTTGCGCATATAATGGACAGCAAAAAGAACCGACAAGTCCACTCTCGACCACTAAGATCACTACTAGATTAACCACTACCTGCTACCGACGAGTTTTTAGCTACTTTGGTCATATTGCCCGGAGTCAACCTGAATGGCTTTACTAGGAAAAAGGGCTAGATCGATCGATCACCAGCTGGTCAGACTAGGTACAGCCCTTACATTATGACTGCCTTGAAACGAGCCGAGGACAAAGTCGTGTGGAAACAGCTCGTCAACACGTCAGTGAAAGCACTTCAGGATACGCACGACTGCAGTAATGAAGCACACGAAGACGAAAAAAATAAAAAGTTGATCATGCATGAAATTCAAAACCCATGTGAGCGAAATTTTGACAGCTATCTAGCTAATTTTTCTGTTGATAAGCCTGTCAGAAACCAGGCACTCTGAACCACTGAACCAATTTCGATGATATTTTTATGAATATGTGATTAGCCATCACATACTTCACTGCGTTCCGAGGCACGATTATTTAGGGGCACGATTACGCACTTTATTTTTTTTTATTATATTTATTTGATTAATATATAATAAGGTATGGAATACAATATCACTCATTGCGAGCACTATTAGACGGCTCAATGTCACTCAAAGGGCAATGGAGAGGGCAATGTTCGGGCTCTCTGCGGCATCGAATCAGAAATGATGTGATCCGCAGTAGAACCAAGGTAACCGACATGCCCGAAGAATTGCAAACCTTAACTGGCAACGGGCCGGACATATTGCCCGCAGAACGGATGGCCGATGAGGCCGAAAGGTCCTAGAGTGACGGCCACGTACAGGTCGACGCAGAGTAGGTAGGCCTCGTTGTGTGTGTTTTAAATTGTAGGAACTAATGGCCAAGTGTAGTATTAGAGGTTGCAATTCCGATCCACGAAACAATTTCAACGTATTATACTTTTTCAGGTTAGTTGTGGTTTTTACATAAATTTATATGAGTTTAAGTGTATTTATGGTTTGTCAACTATATGATGAGCGTTGGACTATGTTTTGCCGTATCTATATTATAAAAAGCCCCATTTTTAGAATATTTAAAAAGTAAATATTCGAAATGTTAACTTGCTAACATCATCGTTTTGTTTACATCGTAAGTAACGTAGATTCTAGTGCTGCCCCTTCGCACTTAGATTCGACAATTCGATTTCTATAATAGAAATGACACAAAATTTGATATTTTGCAGTATTTTTAGGATGTTACTTATATAAAGTTTATTTGTAAGACAATATGTTCCCTAGCGTTTTGAAAAAATATATGTCAACGAGACAATGAGTGTGGTTCGATTAAGAGACAATGCGATTCCTACTCTTTTATTAGTAAGTATATTTTTAAGTAAAAAAATAATATTTTTTTTTAAATTAGGTGTCAAAATAGACACACACTTTGTAGTCTAGCAGCGGTTCTTAAACCAATACAAATTTGAGGTTTGTATTGCCACTTGGTAAATTCTTCCCCTCAAATTTATCTGAGAGTTTGTTAAAGATTTTCAGACCTTTAGACCTAGACAAAATGTTTGTAAGTATTCGAATAGGCATTCTTATCAACTTTTTATTTTTTTAGTAGTGCAGTAGCCACACTCTAGTAGTTGGGGCTTAATTAGATAAATTGTTAAAAACATTAATGTTAATTTTTCTCATCCTTTAAGCCAGTTAATCTTCAGTGCAGTATTAATCACGAAGTATTAAAATAGTTTACAGCTGTCAGACAGTTTACTAACAACGATTTACTATTTATACAAGAGTAGAACGATGGAACGCTGGAAATGTCATATCTAGACAATAAAGCGCACAGTAGAAATCGTTAGATCACATCGTTATTTCGTCTAAAGATTTCATCGTAGTACGCGAGTTTGCGAGCCCAAACAATATAGGACAGACCCTGCTTGATGCTTACATTGCTTTAATAATATTTTTATTATTAACTGTAACACACACACACGAATCATAAAGTTCAGTGTGACTCGTTGTGATAAAATTCATTCGTCGTTATTACATACCATTACATACTCTTTGATCAAATTCTCGTTGGTCAAAACAAATTATTATTCATTTCAAATTTCAATCAACTTTTGAATATCAATATCAATATGGTGTCAACTAAGTATAAATGGAAATAATTTTTGTTATTCACGGAAGGAAATAAAAACAGCACATTGATGCATATTCGTTACCAAACTAGTCGAAAAATGTATTATTATAACCATCGTAAAACATATAGTGTTGTTACTTATGTTCCAGATTATGTTTTAGAAACAATATTTTCATATTTAAGTGTATCCGATCTACGTAATTGTTCGTTAGTTTGCAAAAGTTGGTACAGAATTCTTAATGACGAGAACCACGAAATTTGGAGATATCATTGTTATCAAAAATTGGCGGAAGAAGTAATGAGATCCGATCTACTTTCATCGGTTAAAACATATAAAGCCAAACTCAGAGCATTCTTCCATGCTTGGAGTCCTCGAGACTGCTCTAGGAATATCCACATAAAACCTAATGGATTTACTTTACACAGGTTTCCATAAGCTTCATAAACTGTATGTCTTTGTAGAATTACCAATCGTGCTTAATTTGCAAATTTATCTTCAGAAATCCAGTTGCGCAAAGTACTGATGCTTGTAGAGCCAAGATTGGATTCTTTCGAGGTCGGCATGCCTGGGAAGTTATATGGGAAGGCCCACTAGGAACAGTTGCTGTTATTGGAATATCGACTAGAGATGCATCTCTACAGTGTCAGGGTTATGTGGGATTGTTAGGTTCAGATGAACAAAGCTGGGGATGGAATTTAGTTGATAACCACTTATTGCATAATGGACAAACCCAAGGATACTACCCACGCCTTAATAATTTCCCCAAATATCAGGTATTAATATCTAGTTTGAAATTTAAAAAAAAATGTAACAATTTTTTTTATTGACTTTGTGAAGTTAGGAACAACCAACATTTTACTGTAATTGTTATTTAATTTGCAAAAAAATCATTTTTTGTGTGTAGCCCAGTTCCTGATATGGCAATATTTTGGAGCTAGTAAGCTAAGTTAAACGCATGAGAATTAAAAATATAGGCAATTTAATATTACTTCTTAAATAATAGCATTGGTTAATTTATTATTTAACATTTTTGAACTGGTGATGAAGTGTGATAGTGGTCTTCACATGTAAAATTGTCATAATACAAGTTTTCTCTTTGAAAACACTGAGAAGACAATATGTTAGGTTTGAATGTTTTCGGCAGTGTAAACCCAGGGTGAGCATTAACAAAAATATAAATAGATAAATATGTGCCACACCCATAACCCAGAGGAGTAGGCAGAGATTACAGAGTGATCCTGGCACGCCGCTATTGCTTCTACTACATCCATACATTTACACATAAATGCTCATCAGTTACATCCTTGTTACACCTTTTTTTAGTATGTCACACAATGTATGGTTGTGTATGTATATTTGAACTTATGTTGATCATCTGATCACTAATTTTAGTAATAGCAAAATTATTAGAATTAACAAATCTAGACAAACATTCAGACAATGAACTACTATGGCTAAAATTAATTAAATAGTTGCTACATGGCCAGGTTTATACTGATGAAAGTTTGTTATGTTTTTCTATATAAATAAAAAAATATATACTTCTCCAGAATGGACTGGTCTAGTGGGACCAGATTTGACCTGATCATGCTATATAAATAAAATAAATTAGCCATGCCACATATATTCAAATGCATATTTTTTTTGTAATTACAGGTAGGCGATAGGATAAGAGTAATTTTAGATTGTGAAATTGGCACTTTATCATTTGAAAGAAGTTATGAATTTTTAGGAGTTGCATTTCGAGGTTAGTACGACTATAATTATTACATTAATACTTTCAAGAAAAAGCCTGATTAAACACATTAATTCTATTAAAACTACAGTGTCATTTCTTTACAACATTGTTCTTCATTATGTTAAACCCTTCATAACATAGAAATGACCATATTTGGTTAATTTAAATTCAATTTATTAATACACTATACTGCATTAACCATTTTTATTACAAAGGAATTTGTTTGTTTTTTTACATGTAAATAATTATTGATTATCAGCTTACAAAAGACTTCTGCTTAATTTATGTGATGTATTATTTCCGAGGCCATTAACATCTTTTTGAGATAGTAAACATGTAATGTTTTATTCTTATTGTTAATTGTCTTAATATGTGTTTCCATTAGAACATGTGTCTTGTCTTGCATTGTCTAGGAAATTATGGTCTCAAATACTAATAATCATATTATCATAAATCAAGTTTAAAACTGCACAGCAATAATAGCCAAGCAAAATGTATTTAAAATATCAAAACTCATATATTTTTCAATATGTTAAAAAATATTGCAAATTTGACTGTTTTTATTTCTTCAATATAATGAAACAATATTGTAAAAACACTTGGGCCCTTGATTTTTTTCAAATAGCTCCACTTTTCGGCATTCTTGTAAGGTCCAAAATATTGCAGAGGGTAACTCTTCCATTTTGAATCTTATAAATTTTTTGTACTTCAATTTTTGTAAAAATCAATTAAATAAATATCTATTAGCACTATGTTTTTTTTGCAGGCCTTCCAAATAGAAAGTTGTATCCAACTATATCAGCGGTTTATGGAAACACAGAGGTGTCCATGGTTTATTTGGGACCGCCTTTGGATGGTTGATAATCAATCGATGTACTGGGATGGACTATGGTTTCTACACAATAAACCATGTGTGATATAATTTTCCTTTAGTTGTGATCATATATTATCTGTGATCATATATGTGTCATAATGTTTTCCTTTTAATGACAATTTATCAGAAATACTTAAACATCCAGTCTAGTCACTTTAACCATTTGAAATATGTTACATTAAGTTTTAGTTGTTATTATTATTATTTTTGATTCTTCATTTTATGCAATGTATTTGTTAACCAAAGATTATTTAATAGGAAAAAATGTGCGAAAAATTAATTTATAGTTGCAGAACGCCGATTGCTTTTGCACTATGTAGCAAATTATTAAGTATCTAGAAATTGAGAGTTAATTCTCAAATGTACATATTATAAATAATCAACAAATAATTGATCTGAATTTACTGCTGTGGCATATCTAACTGGCATATATTTAATGCAAGTTTTAATAAAACATCAAAAATGGTTTAATATCGTATTCATCAATATATAAACATAAATAAGAATAATAACTTTTGCAAATGGCGGATCGATGGGGACTTTTCACATTTCATTTCTAATGGTGTTCCGAACATTAGTACAAATTTTCAGCTCTGCGAATTTTTCCACCTTGAATGTCTAAATTGACCGGACTAGTTTTAACATAAGTTTATTTAAGTTGTTACCACAGACACAATTATTTACATTGACATCAGCGAGTAGAGGTAATTTTTTTGTCGCTTAATTTTGATTACCAATTTAGTTTAAAAAAGAAAGTGCGTACCAATTTTAAATAAAGATTTTTGACTGTTGAAAAATTAATTGTTATCACATTCGCCAAAGTCCTTTACCGCCACCTGTTTAGGCCGCCGTTGCAACCCTAATTTAAAGTTAGAACACAAAGTATACTCCGTACACCAATATAAAAAGATAAGATAAACTTTCTCTTCAGTTGCCTCCGCCATTAATCGCCACAAAGGTCGCATGCCGCGCTCATGCAGCGTACTCCCGCAACCTTGACCAGAACTTCGGTCCTTACACTATGTAAATTATTATTAATCATACATACAAATTCTGAAATCGTTTCGTAGATCTTTTGTTTTGATAATATAATATAATGATAATGCTTTGTAACTGTAATAAGTGAAATTGTATTTATGCATAGGATATAAGTAATTTGTATTGTGTTGGTATTATTGTATCTCTATAGGCATAATTTAATATCATTTGACTCAAGTTGTTCTTGTTGATTTATTTTGTGTTATCACTTAGTATCAGATTTTTACATAGATTGTATTTTACTTTAATATTATTTATAAGTAATCATAAATGCCCAATATTCAAGCAGTCTCTCTACGAATCCGTAGACATACCGGGAAACATTTACTAAAAAGTACTTATGATTGGGAACATATAGTGGAAATGTGCCCAATTGTCCAAATGAGGTCAAGGAAATTACCCCACTTGGTGTGAATGGTCCTGAATGTTTTATATATACCTAATAATTGACTCCAGTTTTTCTATGGTATTGCGCATTTTATTCCAGAAAGTGATATATTTTTGTTTGTAAAATTTTGCGTAGTACGCAACTCAGGAGACTTTGTTCATTTTGATATTTAAAGATTAGATTATTATTGTAATGTGGGCTGAATTTAATGTAATTTTTTTAGAATTTTGTTTATTCATTCGCTTCCAGTATGTATAAAATCTATTGGCGATGGTAAACAATCCTCGCCTGATAATAAAGCATAAGGGCGTCTAGTATAAATTAAGAATATCTATGTTTCAAAGTTTAGCTTTCACGGTAGAATTGTTACATTTGTATTTTCTATTTATTTCTAGAGAACAGACAATATCATTCCAAGATACGATTATTCCATTTATTTTAACTGACCTGTTAAATCATAAGAATGTGATCTATTTTCAAGACTCATTAAAATATGGCTTTTGATTCGATGATTGATACGTTTTTACCCATGGCGATAGGCTCGCTGTCTATCTCTTTTCATTCCAGTAGGATTTAAAGGCACCAGTGCTTAAACTATTTAATTTGTATATCTAACATATAACTACAAGAAGAATGTAAAATACATTATATAAAAAAAGATAACCAATAATATTCACTGTTAATGTTTATGGGAGATATCAAAAATTTCGCCTCGCACCTTAGACGTACTTGTAATAACTTACTCGCCATTTAGAAATGAAATATTTCCTGTTACTTTTAATAATTGTTATATTTAGTTATTTACATATGATTCTTCGTAAGAATATTTGCTAAAACGTGATCCTTGTGTATCGTATCATTTGCTAATGTCACTGGCATGTTCTGATAACCATTTTGTTTTAAATAAAAGTAAGTTCTTTCGTGTATTCCTGTATTATTGTTGCGATTCCACATTTAGTATATTATTCAAGTAAGTTTAAAATATTATTACGATATATGTATTATATCAAATATTGGAGGGTGTCGAGGGTTTAGATTTTGTCACCGTAAATTTGTAAATATTGTGTTTATTTCACTGGAGATATTTTAAACAGACGGAAAATTGTAAACTGAACTAAGAATTTAGAATATGAGTATTTTTTCTAATAGTTTAAAATCTATCGACGCCACACTGTGAATTTCTATCTTGCATCGCCTTGCCATTATAAACTAACGCTTTTTACAATTTTACGGTGATGGATATGTAGTTTTATTTACGTAACTCGAAATGCAATTATATATTAGCATTGTGTCCACGGCATTGGCACGTAGCATTAAGTCACAATAGATCAAATTTGGACATTAGACACTAGATTTGACTTTTATGTAGCCGTTGTTCGGTGCTTCGTCGGTCGATATTTCCTATAACCTTTCACCGCGCTGCAGTTAGTGTAACAAATATAAATCCATCCAAAGATTCGCACTTATAATATTAATGTAAGTAATAATATCCTGAGACATTATTCACATTCGGCCATCTATCTCAAACTTAAGCATTGCCTGTACTATGGAAACCAGATAACTTAAATATATAATTACACAGACTCGGGACGGACATGTTCGTCCATACAAATGTCTGTCCTGGGTGGGAATCAAACCCACGACCTGCGGCGTGAAAAGCAAGTGTCTTACTAACCACGCCAACCGGCCCGACAACACAATTAGAAAGTTAGTGTCATCAAAAACCATTCTATTTTTATAAATTAATTTACGGATGTTACAATTATATTTTACGTATGTACGTGGCAAACTTAAACATATTTAGGTAGTAATAAAAAGCGCTAGGGTAAGGCAGAAGGCATTTATTATAAAAACAAACGTCATATCACTTTGGTGAGCAGCACTTAAATCTATTTATTAATTTATTTTTTAAATATTCAATTTGGTTCTAGCTTTTATTACGAAAGGCTCACAATGCATCACTCATCACGCAATGGTGCAAACATAATATTAATTAACCTGACAATATATTTAATTTGCCCTCTTAACCGTGGGTTTCCACTAACGTATAAACTTGTTGCGATTCAAGGTGTCTCTCTGAAAAAACAGAGATGACATGTGTTTTGTGGAATGTTTTCGGCAGGCAAACCCACGGTTATTGGTACAATCTACTGCAAGAACAATCTTTGGTTTCTTTTTAGTTGCTATATTTTATTTTAGTAAAAGGCAAGTTCTACCAACTGTCAATCGATTGTGTTTTACTGACACGTAACGTGGGATGCTCGTGTTATTAGCGCTATGACAATTTTAGTGTTTTTTTTTAAATGTAAAACAATAAAATACATTTCTCTAACCGTCATTTATCTCTATACCTCAATAAATTGTCGTAAATAATATCGGGCCATCTACTACTAGCTAAGTTCCCGAAGCTATGTAGTAGTATAGGTCACGCACACTACACTACACTGTGTCCTGTCACTACGTCAGAGTGACCGCTATATAAACCATCTGATTTGTAAACAGTGGTGACTTAAATGTTTATACCCCAGATAACATCGTTTTCGTTTACTGGATTATGCATGGCATATAATTTATGTAACTTAATCTAAATATATAGCTTCATAATTTCCGCTAATTTTATTTTTCATTTTTTTTAAAGAATATATGAGTGAATAAAGAGAAAATGTGTCTTTACATAAAATAGGTATTAAATACATAAGGTGATATTCTAATAATTATTTCATTTTTAATCTTTTGCAAAATTAAAGAAGCGATCTCTGATTAAGGCGCGAGTCTGTGGGTATTTATAAATAATGAATGATTAATACAGATTTATTTTTGATAAATCGAATATGATAAATGAGATGCCCATGACTTACGGCAATATTTTCATCAAGCCACTCTTGCACATAATAATTTATTTTTTTCTAATTTAAATGAATGTTCCTTTGCATTTTAAAAGACTATTCCTCATTGTTGTATTGCCATCGCCGCCTCCTTACAGATTTGATATCATTAAATTGAATGTGAATGAAGAATAGTGCGTGGTTATAATATTGGTGATTTTCAAAGACCAAGGAAACTGCAGTTATAAGAAATTAGAACTTGTGAAGTGACCCCTCAACCCTGCTGTAAGTGTTTTCTATTGGAGAGTATGTTACAAAAATAACTTAGTACCCCTTTGAACCCAACGTTAAGCTGTAAAGTCAAAGTCTTGGTAATTAGAAATATCAATACAATTATGTGTTAAGTTTTAAATACACTGCTATGTATTTACTATCGTGTCATCGTACAACGAATCGCACTCTTTGAGATTGCGGGTACAGAAGAATTAATAAGATATCTGAAATGACAAGTCTAGGCGTTTATTGTAACGTGAAAATTATTCAAACTATTAACACTACGTGACGTGTATCAATATCAATCGCCGCTTTAAATCCATTATCATTTCGGTTAAGAGTTTTCCATTAACTACGGGCTTTAATAGTATTCGTAAAACATCCACACGACACTCTTATATTTTATCAATATAATCTTTATAGAAAATTTTAAGAGATCCCAGGAACCACTACTAAATATTTCAACAATTGCTTTATGATTTTTCCTTCTCGACAGTAATTTCGATAAAGCAAAATAGAATTAACAAGTACAAAACAATTGAAACCACGCAGGTGATCACAGATGATATCAGATCTAAATTTTAGTAATTATCTGCTGAGAATCGTTTGAATTTTTTTTATTACACAGGTGTCCGAAAATGTACAGCGGAAGATTCCTTGGCCGAAAACATGATGTAACTCAACGTGATTGTATACAAAATTGCTTAGTTTGAACTTAAAAGGTGACGTTTTATTTAAATATCTCGAAAGTAATTTTTCATTTTTTTTTAGTCAAGCAGACATTTTTTTCTTAGATAGATACTAAATTTACAAGATTTTTGCTTTTTTATGAAAATGTTGACTTGGCAAAGGGTTTTGCCACAAATAAATACTTTTTTTTAAGTTCTTAGACACATCCGGAATATAACGGTAACACTACAAAAGTTTTAAATAAAATTCAGTTGTGCCCATGGAAGTTAAATGCAAAAATTATTACTTTTACAGGAAAGTATAACGATATACACAGAAAGCAGCATGAACTGATCGCATCTTACTTTTGTTTCGTCTAACAAGGTGAGATGGCATAGGGTCCTTCCACGCCCATTTACTTGGTCCAATAACAATGAATAATTGTTCATTACACTATCACACCTCGTGATCCTAGACCTGTGATTTACAGGCAAGCTATAATAAAAATAATAGTGTTTACTTTGAATTACTGGTTCAGGCGTCTAAGAATTTAGATATTTTTTGGCAAGTCAAAATTTTACAAAAGAGAGATCTGATATTGGTAAAGTCCGCAACACCAACATCTATTGCACGAATAGGCCGGCTCAACCGGTGAAATACCACGACCTCACAGAGGACTGGCCGCACAGGCCTGATTCTCGTCCTCATCTCCTTCCCATCCCCTTTGCTAATAAGGAAAGGATAGGAAGGGGAAGAGGACTTGACGGATGAGGGGATGAATGGGAAAAGGAAATAACCATTCTGTTTATTCCTATCTATATAGTGACCTAGCGGTCACTAGATATCGAGTGTACCGCTTGCTCGTTTGCTACCTTCTACTATAAAAAAAGTAAACGTAGATATTGAAAAAAAATAAAAGTGTGAAAAGTAATGTTAGTTATACAAAAATATTAGTAGAAAATTTTTTAGAATCATGTTTTTGAGCACTCTCTTAATTTAGTCTAGGGTTCCTTGGACAAAAAGATTTAGTTTATTGTTACAAACGCGCGGTAAAACAATGAATAAAATCCTTAAGACTTTTTTGAGTTAAAAAAAAAATTATCTTTGAAACCCTTAAATGTCAATAGTAAGTTGGGTTAAATCACCATATTTTCGGCCAAGTGTATGGTCATCTATTGTACACATCCTCTCCGGACATCTTGTATATTTATAATAAATATTTTGTACTTTACTACAATTACATAAAGGCCGCTTCAACCTTAACTAATAAGAACCCCTCGAATGGACGTGATGAAAAGTATTAACTTACCTAAATTAGGCGATATATAATTTACATATTTCTTAACTACCCTCAAAGGGTTAATTTCGGCTAAAACAAAGCCATAAATACTTTTTATACATCACTAATCGATGCACTTGTGATCTACAACTTTATCCTTATCTTGCAAGAGGTCATTCATCTGGGGTTTTACTTTTGTTAGAGGAAATTTTGTAAGGCAAAAATCAGCAAAGAGACAAAAAAGTTTACACAGCATGGGACAAAGCAAGGCTTGATGTATGACCGCCGCACTGCGATACCACGGACCGTCGAATGGATCCAAAATGGCTGGACACAGCATGTGGTTTAAGTTCACTTGAGCTGGCTGCAAAAAAAATGTAATAATGTAAGGGTATAAAACTTTTGGCATGAATATGTAGGAACTGCAATTGCTATAGTTATTAGATCAGTGGCGCAATTTTTAAATCTGGCGACTAAGGTTTGATTTTTTTATACGAGCAATGGGTCATAGAGGGGAGGCCCTATGATTTCCATTGAGTTCCCTCTTCTGAGACTGAGCTTTTTTGGACTCTTACGAAACAAAGTCGTGTCTTTTTTTTTATGGGATAAGGTGGCAAACGAGCGAGCGGATCACCTGATGTTAAATGAATGCTACCTAGACATCCGTAACAAGCAAATGTGTTGCAGATGCGTTGCCTACCTTTAATGGACAGAGGAGGGCATAAACAGGAAAAAGGATATTTTCTTTTCCCTGTTAACCCCTCCCCGTCCAATCCTCTTCCCGTTCTCATCCTATCCTGATGAGGAAAGGGTGAGAATGGGGAGAGGACTGAAATTAGGCCTCCGGCACCTCACTCATCAGGCGAGACGCAGAATACTTTTACTTCACGCCTGTTTTCTGTGAGGTCGTGGTATTTCACCGGTTGAGCCGGCCCATTCATGCAACAGATATTGTTGTTGTGGGCTCTACCACTCGCAATTCTTCTTCAATTTATTGCAACATGTTTTTTTTGCATTCGAAAAAATATTTAAAAGCAGTAAATTATAAGATCAGATAAGTTAGCTACAAAGGCGTGGCTCTTTTCAAGAACTAATTAATGCAGGTTCATCTTAAAATAAAAATACTTACAATTGCAATCAGTTGTAATACAATAAAATGGTAGAGTAGATTCAGGGCATAGCTGAAGATACACCAATTGAAGTCCCAAATTGGTTCTATGTTATATACACCTTAAACAGATATTTTAATATTAAACTTTAAAGGCCTTATTTGGCGCAAACCACTCAGTCTAAAATAAAAAATAAAATTTTAGAATTGTATTTGACATCATGAGTAAGCTAGCTAGTAGTGCTATTTATAACACAATAGGTTGCATCTTTAATGAGTAGAGTTAAAATGCCAATGAAACATTATTATGTGACTTGCTTATGATAATGGACTGAGCTGTAATCCTCCACTGGGAAGAAATCCAACATACCTCCAATTCTCAGTAAATAATATGGTATTATGAACATCATTCCATGTTGTATCCAATACAGGGCAGCTTCAGCAAAAATCTAAAAAATTTACTAAGATGTAACATAAATTATAAATTAATATGACTGCAATGTATACTATGATAAAACATACTGTTCTTGAAGCTGTTTCAGGAAAAAGGAATGCTAGTAGAGGTCCATTTAATAAATTCAAATGTATACGAAATATGGCTGTTACCATATTACTGGGGGGTGCCGTAAGCAAATAGATCTGTAAGAAACATTGGTTAAGAAATAAATATTAATACATCAGAAGCTGCCATTGAACTAAACTGTTAATATTTATTGAATATGCAGATGTCATCCCCTATAGAAGTAACACCATATGAAAATAACCAATAGAAAATTGTTATTCTAATATTACACTGTTATGTTATTACAAGTTATTCTTAATTTGATTAAATTGCAATCATGTTCATCTATTATTCACCTGCTCTATTCCCACTACAAAGACAAAAGGTTTACCAACCAATCCAATGTATTTATGTTGGTTCCAACATTTTTCTCTCTATCACACCTTTCTATTAACAGTTATCTCAATAGCCATGCCTTTCTTGCCCATGTCACTCTTCAAGCAATGTGGGAGCACGCATTCCATCTTTCCCTTTTTGGTTTGAAAAAGGTTTCACCTTTTGCCATTTCATCCATCCCATATTCAATATATCCATAACGGTCAATGTCACCATTTTAGTGATCTCATGTAGAGGAAATTGGAGCAGATTGGTAGAGGTACACCATATATGGTAAAGAGGATATAATATATAATTGAAGGGACCGTAGAAGTTGCAGACCAGATTAAATTGTAATACAAAATGTGTTTGCACATTATTTAACATTTAATTGGGTACAGGGAACTATTTTCCAGCCACTACAATTTAGCTAATTACATGAATAATTTTAAAATTTCAACTCCCTTTACTTTTTACCCAAATATAATCTTGGATAATTACTGATTTATGGACAAACCCAACTTTTTTTTTATAAGAGAAGGGGCAAACGAGCAATGGGAACACCAAGGTGCTCGATCATACATCTACAACATATGAAAACTTACCTGCATTAATGTTGTCACATGACAGGGATTCAACAAATAAATGACGGTTCGAGAAGCAAACTTGAACCCGATTTCCATTCCCCACAGTAATGTTAAAAGGATCACTAACAGTCGTTTACCTCCTCGATCATATTTTGAATAATATTTTTGGTCTGCTATTTCCAACTTAGGATAGAATTTTACCTAAAACAATTTAATATGCTATTAACAAATTTAAGATAAGGTTTTGAACGTGTTTTTTTTATTTATAAACTCTTTAATTACATTACATCTGGTATAAGTGAAGTAATTAAATTAAGACAAACGAATTTAAAATAATTAAATAATAGCAAGAAATACTTACTACTGTGTAGAGACATATTGCTGTTACTACAATAGTTTCAATTATTTGTCTTTTAGTTGATAAAAAATAAGCACATTCAGGACCTACATTTCTAGGCACAGCCTTATTTGCACCACTATATGCCCACTCAAACATATTGATTTCATTCAATTTATCTTATATTCGAATTTTATTATTCATTATTATTTCGCATGTATGGCAATAAACTATATTTATTTTAAAAACAATTTAGTTATACAACAAATTTTAAATTTATAATCAACATTTCTTTTTCTCACTTCCGATCTATGTAGGAATAGGACAGTGTTACCAACTCTCGAAAATATTTTGTAACAAAAAATAATTATTAGTAATTCGGTAAAATAATTGGGAGAACAAATAAAAAATAAAGAAAGAACTTGTTCTATCGGTAGAAATACCAAAAAATCAACAGATACGAGAACACTGCCTCAGAGTCCAATTTAATAATGCGTTCAGGGTGCTGAGGCGGCTGCAGCGACTCTAGTGCATCAGGGATGTTTGCTGAACATCTGGGAGACTACCGGTACGCTACGTTGCATAAAAGATGTGCAGCCCTGGTGCGCAGAGTACGTGGTAGTATCAACAGCATCCTAAGCATGATCATCGTTAGTGATGACTTTGTTTTCTTTATGAAGTCACTAGTCCATAAGAACATTGTTATATACAAATGGACAGCATGGTCTGAAATAAAGTATTTATTATTATTACTATTTGCACATGCTTTTACAGGAACAAGAGAAAGTCCATTTCAGCCCCGTCTTATCCCTGTCATGAGTGACTAGATGCTCCCTGCAGTGCTTTGGGGTACATTCGGTTGTGGACATCCAAGTATATATATAAATCTGAGGAGATTTCAGTTTTGCCGCCCTTTCGCACACCACCGCGGACTCACCTGCGCCAGCCGCCAAGGCAGCTCCGTCGAGGAGACGGCCGAAAATATTTCAAACTGTCATTTCCCTATTTTAGTTTAATAAAATACAAATGAAACACCTTATTTAATTTATCGACCATGAAAAATAAATGTTAACATTTAATTTACAACCGCAACATACAACAAAAGACAAAGTAAAATACATTTTTCGTTTTATTTTCTGGTGTCTGGGTTAATCAAAGCAATGTATTTCCCATGCCCCAACACGGCAAATTCACTTTTTCACCTGCAAAATACATTCCCAGGGAAACACCGCTAAATTGTAACGGCAAAATGGAAATATTTTCAAATTATGTAAGGCTTTTTTCCAGTTTACAGGAAGTTCGCGTATATGCAATGTTTATTTTGTTGCGCTTTGTTATACACTAATTTATTGCATTCTGAGTTTATTCGCATAATCACATGCATAAATTGATTTACTTTTTGTAAATAAAAAAACTTTTAAACAAAAACAAAACCGACTTCAAAAAAACTATATTCAAAAACAAGAAATGCACTTAAAAGTATAAAATAATTTTACGCAATCAAACAAGAATCAATTCTTAATCTTATTTATTTTTGGAGTCGGTGTCAGTCAGCTAAGGAAATACCAATATACGAGGTAGCCGTAAGAAAATATTTTACAAATGAACTTTATACTATACTAGTGACCCGCCCCGGCTTCATCTGGGTACTAAATATGTTGATCCGATCGCTACCAAACACAGTTGACACAGACTCGAAAAAAAAATATGATTACGAATTGATTCTTATGTTTAATTGCGTAAAATTATTTTATACTCTTAAGTGCATTTCTTGTTTTTGAATATAGTTTTTTTGACGTCGGTTTTGTTTTTGATTAAAAGATTTTTTTCTCGATTTTAGTGAATTTAATTTATATGGGGCTTTTGAAATCACTTGCGCGAAGTTTTTACTTACTTTGTAGTTTAAACTTTTGATATCTTCTAAACTATTGGTCAGAGCGATATAGTTCAAGGAACAATTATAATCTACATTAAATTCTCTTGATAACTAAGACATTTAAATGGATAAGGATTCATACCGAACACGAATAATCGCGTAGTAAGTATCGAGTGCGTTTTAGTTAATGTTTCCTCAGATAAAATTTGGTTATTGTGAGACAACTATAGAAGATAGATATATGTGATCGCGGACTTCTATTTAGCTTATATAAAGAGCTAAAATTATTTCATACATCATTTTAATGTAAATCCTATAGTTTAGCCTACGTAAGCCAAGAAAGTAAAATTCAACGTTGTCAAATTATGCATTATTAATAATAACTCAAAAACTACCAGTCGGATCTTGACTAAAAAAAAATGGGACCAATCGACAAGCATTAGCTCAAAATAAGATTCATCGAAATCGCTTCATCAGGAGCGGAGTTCTGAGGTAACAAACATAAAAAAAACATACACTCGAATCTCCTTTTTGAAGTCGGTTTAAAAAGAGAGACGCATTTACTGTTAGTGATTATAATAAAAGTGGTGAAATGGCGATTTTTTTAATCGGACATATGACGGATCATTAATTGCATTTTTTTTCCACGTTTTTTTTTTGTTAATGTTATATTTTCGAAAAGCATATCTTTTCGTTGATCCTTTCTGGGAAAATAACAAAATAGCTCATAAGGAACACCTTATGAGCAACAACAGTAAATGCTGTGATGTGATTACCACATGCGGCCTTTTCATCTGTAATTCGATCGGTCCGAAAACACTAAGAATAAACAGGTGACGCAATACGACATAAGAGAAAATCTGGCGAAATTACATGAAGACGTAAAAAGAACACAGAAGGCATGAATGCCGGTCAGCGACACGTAGCTTAATGGCGAGTCTGACGAGAAATTTTATAAATTTATTTTTATTATTTATTAGTTTAAAGTATTTTGTAAGTATTTTAAGATTATATGAACTGCGGGAGACAAGTCGGCGACGCAGCTCGCCACCCGTCACGCTCCGTCTCCCGGAGGGGGTTGCGGAGACCCGTTTGGCCACCCTGAATGTTTGTGGAGGAATGAGTGTGAAAATCGATGAACTTCATGAGTAAGTGAATGCCAGGGGTATAGACGTGTGGTGTGTAAGTGAGACGAAGAGAAAGGGTATTACCACACATGGCACGCTTACCTCGTAGTGGTTGTTCACAGCATGAATGTAAAAATTACCGAGGAATTAGCCTTCTCAGCATCGTGGAAAACTATATGCTTAAGTACTTAATGAAAGAGTCATGAAATAAACAGAAGAAAGAATGCGGGATATGCAAGCAAGTTGTAGGAAAGGTAGGTTGCACGGATCAGATCTTTTCTTTATGTATGATCACAGAAAGCGCTGTATAGTGGCAAACCTGAGAAGTACATTCTTACTTTTTAGCCAGAACGAACTGTATGTTACTGTTGTTACGTAAGGTATCGATATATCGATATACAATATATATGAGTGACAAACATCCATCCAAACTTTCGCATTTATAATATTAGTAAGATTTACCTGAACAAATAATTAAACCACTATTACTTTATTGAAGAGCCTGCGCTTAGACATACACACCCTTGTTTCATAGGAAGATATGATTGTTGTAAACAAACAAACGTCATTTACCATGCATGGCGGCCATTAGACTTTTTATAATTTCATCGAAAATGTTGTAATTTTGTGGACATCGTGAGATAAAGTGAAGTTTATATTAATTGAGTTATATGGATACCTAATGTTCTTAGGTAAGTGAGAAAAATGTGGTATATACGAATTTTAACGTAAAAACCTTTGTTTACAAATATACCATCTTGGTGTGAATCAAGGAGTAAAAAAACATAAAAATGTTTTCATTAATATTTTCCGTCATTTTTAAAATAAAATAGCTGTTCAACTTTTTAAGTCATTTATTTGTATGAATATACTTAAAGTAACTAAGAACTATAAATTTATCTACAATGGCAGTGCTTACAACAATATTTAAATTATGTAGTTCGACTTTGCCCAAATTTTGTAAACAATAATAACATACGGAGAAATATTTAGGGAACGGTTTTTATGATGCACTTCTACATTTAAATGACGCATTCTAATACGCCCTAATGAAATAACTAATTTGACGTATAACGGAGATACAAATGCAGTTTATAAATTATGCGTTGGCAAAATTCCGCTCGCTCGCAGAATTTTATTAAGTGAAATCTGTTTAGTGTGACTAGCGAAATGAATAAACTTAACTAATATTTAAGTCATTTAAATGTATTATGTATTATTATGACTCTCAAACTTACAGAATGATTTCAATTATAGTGAAAACAATTTTAAGCAATAAAATAATCATGTTAGAAAATCGCGAAGATAAAAAAATGAATGTCTAAAAATTAAATACTCTATATCCTTAATATATGTAAATCCTATATTTAATTTGCTTTGGTGTACATTCGTGTGGATAACATGAAAAAATACAAGGAACCGCTTATTTATCATACATTAACTTACTTAAATTGCGCATTTATTGTATAATATTAAAGTTAATTTTCGAAATAATAAAGTATAAGTATTGTTATGTATCTATGCGCTTCAACTCTTTTGTACATTTTTGGGCTTGAAGTTGTGTTTTTTTTAAATTTAATATATTATGTTGTCGTTTACACTAAACGGTGTTTTTTATGCAAACCGAGCACCGCGAGACTCGTTCCAGTAATCGGCCAGATTTAAGTGTGTCGCGTTCGGGCTTTGCGAATTGTTTATTGTCTTCAATAATCGTGAGCCAGAAGCTAAGTTTGTTGGCAAAGTGATGACAAGTGCCGCCCTCTCCGTTGCATTCTATGAACGGCGTAGAGCGGAAGTCTTCGAGACACGACCCAGGGCTAGCCAAGGCTTGGCCACCACCTTGACCACCGGCTCCCGTGTGCTAATAAAAAATAATTTTATATTATTGTATCTCAAGTAGTTGATATATATTTTGGCATAAATTGTATAAAAATTGGAATGTAATTGATAACTCACCATCACAAAACTGTAACCGATCCATAATTCTCTCCAACCTCCTGGGCAGCTAGGAATGTCCAGGGTTTGACTATGAACTGCTATAACGTTTGCTGGAACTTCGCAAACAACACATCTTGATATGTATCGCATTATTTCATTGCCTTCCACTGGCATCATTGGAATTGGTTGACCGGTGGATAGCCAATAGCTTCGGTCATTGCGACTAGCATAATTGCAAACGTCATTTAGGTCACAAAATAGGAATGGCATCGTGCTGAATTTTCGTACACATGAGCCAGCGTAACCCAAATCTTGATTGTGAGCCTTCTCGTTGCCGTCTACGTAAAGTAAAGAGTAACCGTCCCATAATTTGACGTGGCCAGCTTCGCATTGAGGTACTGCGTCACTTTGACTATGTCTAACCAGAAGAATTCCCGTTAAATAATCAGTTGTAACACATGGAGCTCCTGGAGCTCCAGGAGTGCCAGGAATACCGGTACGTCCTGTTTCACCTCTTTCACCCTGAAATCCTTGTATACCTTGTGGTCCAGGTATGCCTGGTGGTCCTTGGGGACCCGGATATCCACGATCACCTTTCATTCCTGGAGTGCCGTCTAAGCCTGGAGCACCTGGTGGTCCAGGATTGCCCGGTAAACCGTCTAATCCAGGAGGACCACGAGGCCCAGTTACTCCCTTTTCTCCTAAAATGAACTCGGCATCATCGCCTTTCTCTCCTTTTTCACCAGACAAACCAATCAAACCTGGCGCACCACGGAATCCTTGATCACCTTTCTCTCCCTGTAAGCCCATTGCGCCCGGTTCACCATTGCGACCATCAAAACCACGGTCTCCTTTAGCACCTTTCTCGCCTATCATTCCAGGTATACCAGGTGGTCCTTGATCACCTTTTTGGCCAGGTAAACCAAAACCAGTAGCTCCTTTTTCACCTTTATCTCCTTTTGGACCTTCTATTCCAGGTAATCCGGTTAAACCTGGTGCACCATCAAATCCTGGTGGTCCAGCGATTCCTTCTCGACCTTGGTCTCCCTTCTCTCCTCGTTGTCCAGGTGGAGCAGAAAGGCCAGGAGGGCCCATTTCACCAGGGAGACCAGGAAATCCTATGTCTCCTTTCTCTCCAGTAGCACCTTGTTGACCAGGACGTCCATGTTTGCCAGGTGTTCCAGGTAATCCTTTTTCTCCTTTGATAGTCATTCCAGGAATGCCAGATGGACCAATAGGACCTGTATCTCCTGCAATAAAAAATCGTATATTTATTATATCGCAATATCTAAACGTAACGTATTGAAATGTTTTGAATTAACGTATAAGAAATGTTTTGTTTATACTTATATTATAATTTGGACCCGTAAAGTTGAGATGAGTTATTTGCTATTTCATTTAAATAACTTAGTGAAAAATATAGTTAAGCGACTCCAGTGAGGATGCAAACGTTCATTCAAAATATAAAAAGAGAACAAAATGTAAGAAGATAATTGATTATAACCATATGAATGAATGAGTTCAACGAAAGATTAAGTGTTTTTCGAAAAGTACCAAAATAAAATTTTTCTCTATAAAAATTTTTGTAACTGTAAACTGTTGTCGCCGCCTTCGTTTTTATCTTCCTTCCTATAAATATAAGTAATAGAATTATGTCATTACATAATCCTTCTACTTTACAATAGCAGGTGATATTTCTTCTTCTTCTTTTATAGGACGTTACTAAGTCAAGTGCTTAGCAACGTTCTAAGCATGATATTTACATAGACAGTCGTTTAGCAAACGTTCCGGCTCGACAATCTCGTCAGAGTGAGTTAAATGCGTTCTAATTTATATTTGGTAGTGGAGTCTTTTTTAATTTAATGTACATTTTACAATTATTTATGTGGCTAATTTTTTGATTCAAATGAATATAAAATTAAGTTAGACCAAAAAATTAGATAAAAATAATTTGATTGATTCTGAACGCTTCCGAATCCCCAATGTATGAAAAAGTAGACATTTGACGACTAATAAGCCAAGTCAAACTCATACTTTCAGAAGTAATACTTTTGACTCATGCTCATCTCGGCATAAGATGTCTAAATTCAAAACTCAATTTTCCTTATCTACAAATGTCGTAAAATTATTTGATAATCGTATTTACTAGGACTTGTAAAAATCTTTTTGTTTTTTGTAACATGCAAGCTCACTCATATATTAAGACTTGGATTAACAGGGCACTGGTTTTTTTCAAGTTGTTGCATGCATTTGTGCAGCATAGCTTCATAACCTCTGAGCCTAGAATATTTAGCACTTAAAGTTTCATTAACTCATTTTGTCTTATGTTCAAAGGAGGCACTATAGCTAATAATTTCGTATGATCAATCCATTAGTAAAAGGTCATATCTTAAAGTATATTCAAAGAGTTTAATTAGACTAAAAATATATATTTTAGACGCCATTTATATTTGTCTAAATAATATTTAGACAAATATAAATTCAAACAAATATAATTCAGACATTCTAGTAAGCTACTTCAACTAAGCTATTTGTTATTGTAGGAGACTGTGCACGACAATGATCGAATGTGAAATTCTATCCAGTTAAATATGGTGCAATTCATACACGGTACAATTCATTTATTATTATTCTCATCATTTTCCTGCACTTTTTCTTCTTTCACGTCTTTTCCTCAACCGTCATCTCGGTAGACACTCCTTTGTTAGTTATGTCAGTTTTTACGCATTTCATTCACCTTTTTCTAGGTCTACCGCTCCCAACATGTCCCTCCACATTCAAAACTAAAACTCTCTTTGTCATATTCCATCCTCATAATGTACACAGATCAATTCGTTAACAATACAATCGCTCCCCTTACCAAATTCGCAATATCTTATCAATAAGCTACCGTTATACCACGATATTATGTAAGTGGTTTTCCTCAGAGTTGTAAGGATTCTGCCTGGAACTAATGGCTAAACAAAATGAAAATGTTGTTTTTTGCACGTCAATCACGTGAAAACAAACGGTACTGAACGTATCGGTAATGAGACTATGACCAATCAACGCGGAATCGTTTATTTTTAACCGACTTCAAAAGAAGGAGGTTATCAATTCGTTTTTTTTTTATGTATGTACATCGATTACTTCGTGATTTATGATCCGATTTCGATGATTCCTTTTTTGTTCAACAGCTAGTGACAACGCTGAATTTTACTTTCTTGGCTTACGTAGGCGAAACTATAGGACTTACATGAAAATGATGTATAAATAATTTTAGCTCTTTAAATAAGCTAAATAAAAGTCCGCGATTACACATATCTATCTTATATGGTTGTCTCACATTAACCATTTTTTCTTAGGAAACATTATTTAAAACGCATACGTAACTTACTACGCTATGATTCGTGTACGGTATGAATCCTTATCCATTTAAATGTGTTAATTATGAAGATAATTTTATGTAGATTATAATTGCCTTTGAACTATATCATTCTGCCCAATAGTTTAGAAGATATCAAGAGACTAAACCACAAAGTAAGTAAAAACTACGCGCAAATTATTTCAAAAGTCGCGCAGTAGAGGGCTAGGCTTAGCGATGTGTTGACATGAAAACAAACAATAGTACATAGTACTAACTATGTACTATTGTTTGTTTTCATGTATTATAGACACTAAAAAACTAAAAAGTACAAAATAACTTAATAAAGATTTAATTGAATACACCTCTTATAAAAACGGAATACCTTTAATATTCATAAAATACTATTATTTGTATGTGCTACCTATTTATAGGTTTGATGTCGGTTTAAACGTAGTTTTTTTTTAATTTGAATCGATTTCCCTATTTATTAGATTTATTTTTATATGCTTTTATTGTATAGGTTATTTTTCAATTCTCAGCGAAGCAGTCCGGTGTTAGTTTGTACTTTGTAATAAAATAGAAAATACATAGAACTTGTTGAAATAGAATATATATAGCTAATTTACCTTTCTCTCCTGCAAATCCAATCCTCCCTATTTCTCCCTTTTCTCCCCGTAATCCTCGATCTCCTTTTTCTCCTTGAAAACCTTGTTCTCCATCTCGCCCAGAATCTCCTTTCTCTCCCATAAAACCAGGATTACCTTGTGGCCCGGTATCTCCTTTATCTCCCTTAATGTCAATAGATAATCCAGGTAGCCCTCGATCACCTTTCAATCCTATGTCACCCGTAAGTCCTGGTAGACCAACAGGACCAAAAGGACCTCGCTCCCCTTTTGGACCATCTAATCCATCGCGTCCCTGGAAACCCCTCTCACCCTTATCACCCTTCGCACCTTGTTGTCCCGGAAATCCAGGTTCACCTATGGGGCCAGGCATGCCATCCATACCTGGTGATCCAGGCAAGCCAGGTTCACCTGCAAAACCTCTATCTCCTTTCTGACCTCGCACACCAGGATATCCACGATCCCCTTTAGGCCCTGTCTGTCCAGGGAAACCATCTTGTCCTGGAGGACCCATATTACCTTTTTGTCCAGCTGGCCCTGGTTGACCGAAACCAGGTAAACCAGCGTTACCCTTGTCACCCTTTTCACCTGTTATTCCTGGAGCACCATCTAAACCTCTCAAACCAGGTACGCCTCGATCTCCTTTATCTCCTTTGTCTGCTGCCAAACCTGGTTCTCCTTTGTGACCTGGAATTCCGGGTAAACCTCGGTCACCCTTTTCTCCAGATATGCCTGGTCTACCTGGCTGACCCTCTGGGCCCACAAAACCTTGATCTCCCTTTGGCCCTGGTGCACCTACTGGACCTTTAGGTCCAATACCACCTGGCGCTCCTGGATTTCCTGAAAAACCTATTTCTCCCTTATCTCCTTTGTCTCCTGGCATACCATCTACCCCCGTAATACCTCTGGGACCTGGACGGCCACGAGCTCCAGGGAATCCTTTAGGGCCATCAGGTCCCTGCATGCCAGGTTCCCCTTTTATACCAGGTAAACCTATAACTCCTGGTTTTCCCGGAACACCAGGGTATCCTTGTTGTCCTTTAGGACCTTCTCTTCCAGGTATACCCGGTTGTCCTGGTACTCCAGGAGGACCAACAGGGCCAGCATCGCCTTTCTGTCCCGGGAATCCTGCTATTCCTGGTCTTCCAGATAATCCAATGTCTCCTTTTTCACCTGGCAAGCCTATTGCTCCAGGAGGTCCGTCATTTCCAGGTAATCCAGATACTCCTCTAGGTCCTTGATCTCCTTTTTCTCCCATTAAACCAGCAGGTCCAGGGGGCCCAGGCATGGAAGGACCAATTTCACCTTTATCTCCTTTTAGCCCAGGATTTCCAGGAAATCCTCTTGGACCGAACTCTCCAGGTGTTCCAGGGAAGCCCATACTTCCCATTTCACCTTTGTCTCCTCTTGGACCAGGAAGACCGCGAGGCCCAACTGGACCCGGCCTTCCATCTAAGCCCATATCACCCTTATCTCCAGGGCGGCCTGGAAAACCTTTATCTCCCTTTTCGCCTGAGTCACCTGTAAAAAAAGTGGAACATGATATTAATTTGTATATTGGTTATGGTATATAATATTGTATAGTAGTACATGCATATTTCATAGTAAATAATTATAGGGAAATTAAATACATATTTAGTGGCTAGAATTGGTAAAGGTATGCTTCGGTGGTGGACCCACGCTAAGAGAACCAGAATAAAAAAATAGTAATACTATAGTAAACATTTTAAAATTGAACAAAACATGTTCATTTATTCAACATTTTTATCATTTAAGAATAATTTTAAATAATTAGATTACAGTCAGTTTACAGTTACCTGGTATTCCTTGAGGTCCAGGTAGTCCTGGAGCTCCTCTGTCACCTTTGGTTAAAGCTAGTAAATTAGCCGGACACATGCCTGGTTCTCCTTTTGTCCCTGTGATTCCTGGGAATCCTTTATCACCTTTTAGACCCACATCACCAGCAGTGCCTTTTTCTCCTTTAACTGAAGCTCCTTTAACACCAGGTATTCCAGGGGTCCCAGGAATTCCAGGACTTCCATCTGCTCCAGGAGGTCCTATAAACCCTTGATTTCCCTTATGCCCAGGCATACCAATCGGACCACGATCACCTTTAAATCCATCACTTCCTCTTTCACCTTTTGGCCCTTGTAAGCCTCTCGGCCCTTGTTGTCCTTTTTCTCCAGGAGGCCCCTTTATCAAGCTTGATGGAATAATAGCATCGGCACCTTTGTCCCCAGGTGGACCCATTGGTCCCTCGTCGCCTCGTTCACCCTATAAAAATTTTGGTTTAACGATGCATTCAGAATTATATTATAAATGCAATAAAAAAATAGTACACATACCGGAGCACCTGATGTACCAGGTAATCCATTTAATCCATCTGCGCCGCGTTCACCCGGTAAGCCGACTGGGCCAGCAGGTCCTCTTTCTCCTCTTTCGCCCGGAAATCCATCCGCACCTCGATCACCCTTTGGTCCAGGACCACCAGGCCAACATTCATTACAACGACCACCTATGTCTCCCTTAGGTCCAGTACTTCCAGGTGTACCATCAATACCGGGACTCCCTTTATCTCCTTTCTCTCCTGGGGCACCCATTTCTCCCGGGCTTCCAGGAGTTCCCAAAGTAGAATTTCCAGGCACACCACGTAATCCTGAATAACCTCGTTCACCCTTTTGCCCCCTTTCTCCGGGAATTCCAGGTCTGCCTCCGATGCCTTTATCTCCCTAACAAATAAGTAACGATTTAAATTGCAAAATTAATAAACATCCCTCTCACTTTCTCTCACAAGAAAACTGAAAAAAGGGTACTGCAGAATAGCAGTAGTTACAAAAGAGAAAAAAAACATCCCTCTCAATAACTATCATATTCAGCCATTGTAAAAATCAATATCTAAATCAAAACCAATATCAGAAAATTACAGAAATAATAATTCAGAATCAGTATGTTTAGAATTCGTTCGATTCTGAACATACTGTTTTCAGGTTTTCACTGGTTTATACGTTGTATATTTTATCAAATACACCTACTGTCTGACTGACTTACTGAGTCATCGTCACAAAGCCTAAACTATTGTTGAAATTACCATGTGTTGTAGTTAGCAAGAAGATATCCACTAAGAAAGGACTTTTAAAAACGTTGTTTCAGAGGTGGCTAAAAGGATCAAAAGCACTACGGAGGAATCGCAATCAAAGAATATTTTGCATTTGGCAGCTCATTTATTAAGGAACGTTATGGGCCATTTAACATCACGCTACAACTCTTAATAGCCAAGCATAAAAAATAACATAAAGCGAGAAGAATATAACGATCCCTCGGGATAGGGATACGACGCGATGCGGTGGGTCAATGAAACGTTTTTCTGGAGTGTTTACCTTTAATAAGGCGGTATACTTAATCACAAATTGTATTTTCTTGTAATCACCAACCGATGGGCATTAACAGTCTGAGTCTCTCGCTTTCAAAAATTGAACATTTTAATACATCTGTGTGTTTTATTAAAAGGACAGTATTTTCGCATGTACAATTATAGGTAGCCTTATCTTTTTTTAATTTAAAAAATAGAACCAAGGTAAAATCTAATGTAAAATCAAAATAAATGATTTTCGCAGCAATTTAGAGTCGAAGCGAAAATCATTGTACCGCAGAAAGATGTGACCAAAAATATTCTCCATACGAAGTAATCTAATTTTTTTAAAGTAATCTGATTTTATTTAAATTAACTGAAACTGCGTGGCACAGCTAGTCTAATGGTAAAATGGACACTTACTGGGATTGACAAACCATCTTCGCCTTTAACTCCTCGCGGACCTTGCGGTCCAACAGGTCCATCGTAGCCTCTAGCACCACCTTCGCCTTGAGGACCATCTAAGCCAGGTTCACCCTTTTCTCCTTTATGGCCCGCAGGTCCCTCTATTCCTGGTGTTCCTGGTTCTCCCTGACCACCTGGAGATCCAATTGGACCAGGTTCTCCCCGTTCCCCAGGTCTTCCATCTGTGCCTTTCGGGCCTGCTGGCCCTATATAACCCCTGGGCCCTGCTGGTCCTGGCGGACCGCGGGATCCAGTGCGTCCACCGGGTAATCCTTGCACGCCTTTAAGACCTCTTTGACCCGGTAGCCCATCCCTTCCGGGTTCTCCTTTACCACCTGGGCGTCCAGGTAAACCTCCAAGTCCATCATTGCCTCTATCTCCTTTTTGTCCCATTGGTCCAGGAGCACCATACATGCCATCTCTACCCTGAAATTATTTATTATGATGAGTCTTTTTTGTTGATTTATTTTAAAATCTACCTTTATGAGATCTCCTTTCTATCAAAAAGCCGTTTCACGATTTGTTAAGAAAATGCAGGTTACCAAAGAAAGCTCAACCAAACAAAACACGTTCGCAGTACGCCAGATTTATTTTTTTGTTTTTTTAGCAACATTGGCCTCGTAATGGCAACCCACTAGGGTGACTTTTTGTATGGGTCTTTTAGTGCGGAATATAATAAATGGCGCCATTTTCTGTAATGTCGTAAGGAACCGTATTTGTATTTTTTTCATACGAAAATACGACTGTAAAGTTAATATAAAAAATAGGTTTTTATGTTTTTAACTACAATTTTTTCAAATTTAAATGTTTCCATGACAACTTGATAGGTAAACACGGCATTTGATTTACAAAAGTCCGAATTTGAAAATCTGTATACGAAGTTAGCATAAAAAAAATATATAACAGAACAAAAGATACGAAAAATAAATAAACATGAAATAGTATGTGTGTAAGTAATATTCCCCACGTCCCTACATAACGCTTATGGTAAATAACTGGCGAGTTGGGAAGGTGAATGCGAACAATAATGTTATAAACTTGTGGAAAATGGTAATATGCCACAGTCATAATCAAATCTGTTAGTGAGAGATTAAACTATCTCAGTATTAAGCATACCTGTTCATGGAAATATGTTCAAAAGGAAAAAGTATTAAGTAATAATGCAATAAAAGTAAGTTGTGAAAAAAGATGTTTGTATAAACATGAGCTTCATCAGGAGGGCATAGACAGGAATAAGGATATTTCCTTTTCCCCGTTAACCCCCTCCCCGTCCAATCCTGTTCCCGTCCCCATCCTATTCTTACGAGGAAAGGGTGGGAAGGGGAAGAGGACTGAAATTAGGCCTCCGGCACCTCACTCATCAGACGATACTGTGCTAAGGCTGATACCGTGTCAGATTGTGGTGGTTACTTATTCTCTGTGTAATTACGTCTATTTTTATTTCTTAATAACTAATAACATTATATGAATTAATGAATGAAGAATATAGGTTGAACATCACAACCCCACCCCCGGTTTATATGTAAAAACAATTACAAATAAAGTAAAAGATGGAATTCATATGAATTATCTTGGTTACAGTAATTTTCATAAAATTGTGTTTAAGTAGCATTCTAAAATGTAAAACTTACTATAGCTCCAGGATTTCCTCTAATGCCTTTCTCTCCTTTAATTCCCATTTGTCCTGATAAACCAGGTTCACCCACAGGTCCAGTATCTCCCTTCTCCCCAAATTTACCTGGTTCTCCTTTTTCACCTTTTGGACCCATATCACCTGGAACACCTCTGATTGCGCTTTCATTATCTTCTGAAGGTAATATAATAGGAGGACAACCTGGACCTTTGTCGCCTCTATCCCCCCTATCTCCCTTATCTCCTTGAATCGACTGACCTCTTGAACCTTTACCGCCTTTGTCTCCTTTAAGCCCTTGTGGACCCTTAACAAAGTAAAATGAATATTCTTAATAACCTTTCAATAATAATATGACATAAAACGAAGCTTAAACAAACACATTTGTTTATTATGTGTTTGTGACCTACCATTGGTCCCGTATTTCCTTTTGGTCCTTGCAAACCAGACGGTCCTGGTGGTCCAACAGGTCCTTGATTTCCTTGCATACCATCAGCTCCAGGTTCTCCTTTTTGTCCTTTGGGGTATCGGCCCATATGAGCTGCTTCTCCCTTATCTCCTTTATCTCCCCTCGGTCCCGCTATACCACGAGGCCCTTGTGAACCTTTGGGCCCCGGTTCTCCCGGTTCTCCCTAAATTCATACTTGATTAGTAAAATGTAAATTTGTTTGTTCATAAGAAAAAGTTTTAAAACTTACATCTGTTCCATTACACCCATCTCTTCCTGGTATTCCAGGGATACCAGTTTCTCCTTGTGGACCCGGTGGGCCAGTGAGACCAATAAAGCCCTGAGAACCAGGTTTACCCCTATCACCTTTTGGGCCACGAGGACCCTGTGGACCCAACTCTCCTTTTTGTCCCTTTGGTCCTTGAGGGCCCTCTGCACCTTCGTGGCCTGGAAGACCTGTCATACCCATTGGACCCGGTGCACCCGGAAATCCCTGCGGCAAAAATTTAAAATATTACCATATAAACAAACAGAAACAAAAACATAAAATAACCCAAAAAATGGATTAAATCTCCTCACAATTACATAGATGTTTCGGATTTAGATAGATGTTCATCTCGTGAAGACTAATACGTCCTGCCTACATAATATAGTTACTACGTACGATTTTAAGATTCAACCCTTAGCTTAGCGCTAAGCTCTCGTTAATATGATAATGCTCCGAGAGCTTCTGTGAGGTCTATGACTACTGCATGGCATTTCAATGATTTCGATTCGGAACATAGTAATGTTTGCTTCCAAATACTTGTAGGTGATGTGAACAAAGCAAAGCAGCAACAAAATGACGAAAATCAAATCGCCTTATTAGGGCATGGTCTGTAGCCAGTCCAGAGTATATAGCGGTCAGTATTTTCATCTGTTTTGAGCATTCACTAGTGAAGGCAGTCCTAATAACTGCTTCTGTTTTTACCGACAAACTAGTGCTCGACGACAGTCTAAATTACAAAATCGTAACTTCTTATTGTCTATTACTTTTACTTACTCTTGATCCCTTTTCGGCAAAACATTTTGGTGTACAGCAACCAGTTGCCGTACAGTTACGATCGACAGCTGTGGTGCGCTGTCGCGTCACTGGGTCGTACACGGCGAAATTAAGACCGGGGCTGGGCGGCGGCCGTGGCGCGGGCAAGTCCGGCCGTCCTGATAAGCCATATCTTGTGGGCGAAGGAGGCTCTGGGGCATTACGCGCACCATACCAGTCCGTTGGCGAAGGAGGTGGCGGTGGATTCCTCGTTCCATAATAATTGGTCGGCGGCCATCGGCTTGCATTTATGTCGTTTAAGTCCATCCAATCATCTTGCTGCAAGAAAAAAAATATTTTATATAATATTAATGAATAACTCAAAACTAAATGAACTGAGTATGAATAACCTCCTTCTTTTTGAAGTCGGTTAGAAATTATCATAAGTGATATATTAGGATGAATATTTGTTCGTCGGTTAACCAATATACCATATTTATGTTAGATTTTTTTTATTTCATTCTTTCACATAGAGATTAATACGATTACATCATTAGTCATCTTGAAGAAGCGAAAACTTCTAAACTTTTTTTTAAAGTCAGTTAAATCCCATATACATTTTTAATATATAGCTGAGTCAGTTTCCTGATTTACTTATATTTTCTTATCCAGACATACGAAATAAAAATCGGGGCATAATAACTAGAGAATGCAATCTTGTCGCATAAATTATGATCTTGGTATTTAAGAGCAGTAATCTCGCAAGTTTTCGGTATTTTGCGAGATCACGCAAACTTTATGAAATCTATTTTAAAAGTGTACAATATCATGATTTATGTTGTACCCAAATTAGGACATATAAAGGGAACAGTTTAGTATTTGTTAATTTATTTTTAAAAAAACCTAGGAAAAAGTTCACAAAGTTTTTAGCGACAGATGCAATTAATTCCAAATAAAAACCAGAAACTCAGGTCGCGGCGACACCGCTAAACGCTCGTTGGAAAGGCCAACGTTACTTTGGAACTATAAACACGAACTTGGTGCAGTGATTGGAATGTCGTTTGCATTTGAAAATAGACAAAAGTCCTAAAAATCTACAAGGGATAGAACGAAGACTTGTGAAAAAAGTGTCCTGTCTACAATGATGGTACTTTATAAAAATCTGTTACATGGAAAACGTTGGCCCGCTTTTAATTCTGTAATTTTGATGTGAAAGATGAATAACGCTCTGATCGTCTTATAACTGAAAATGGTGATGAAATTCTTGAAAAAGTGAATCGTACACCACAATGCATGTACCATATAGATACTTCATTCAGTTCCCGTGTCAATCATTGTTTTGTGCTTCCGAGTTGCTGTGCAATCTTGCGAGATCGCGCGCATCTTTGGGTGCGAGATTACTTGGAAAAGGGGGGCGAGGGTGTTATTGTGCGATTTTGGTATACAGAGATTGCATTCCCTATCTGCTAGCTGCGCAGAGCCGGGACGGATCGCTACCCTTATCAAGGTAAGTAATAAAACGATGTAAAAAATTCATGACCTTACATTACTCGTTTGAATGTCAAAATCATCCATTTTTATCTAAAAGTATGCTGTAAGTATGTATCCCATGTCTGAAAGAATTATGCTACCGTAAGTATCCACCAAAAGTTTTTACTGTCTAGACATACTATTAACAGTATCACCGACCNNNNCCCCTCCCCATCGCACATACACATATACATATACATACAACAGTGTAGACAGAGATTAGACCAAGGAAAATACAATAAATTTACTTTGATCTTAAGACCTGGTCAGGATTATTTAGATAAAACTGGAGTTGGTTATTAATTTAAGGATT
>JWHW01029585.1:323003-337667 GCA_000931545.1 Papilio glaucus | reverse complement strand
GCTCCACCTCGTGGTCACCATCCTCCTGGTGCTGCACTGGATCCCGCAACCGGCTTCAGCCGTAAGTACAATTTTATCACATATGACCTGTCCAAATAGCGCACCGATCGAGTTTACCATAAAAAGACATCAACGCGCGCGACAATTTGCCGACGTCTGTTTTGTTTTCAATTTTTTCAGATTGTTACATCAAGAGGCCTCGAAGCGCAAGAGACTCATATGGTTTTGTATGTGTTGTGGCCTTGAAGTAATTCATTCACAAAGCTTAATTAATTTATTATTGAAAGTTCGAATGTAATCCATACAGCACGGATAAGCTCTCTATGTTGATAATGAATCAATAATAACTCATGTTAGATTATCATTTTCAACTGAGCCAAAGACAACATACCCTGTATTAAATTTTCTAATATTTGATGTCATTTATATGCTTACTTATATATTATGTATATTCCTTAAAACTGAAATTAAACACAAAAGTACATCATAATAAAACAGTTATATCTACACTTTCTCGAAATACTCCGATAATTTAATCTTTACTTGATATACTATTTGTTTTATCGAAACTTACACTGACAAGCATAGGATAATATGTTATAGATAAAAATATTGTTAGTTGAAAATACATTTTAATTGCTTTAAAACTGAAGCCTTTTACGACCCAATACGAATTATAAATACGTTTTAGTATATCATATGGATTGGGCCAGACATCGAAACTGAAAACATTTCTGAAACAAGATGTTTGTCATCAGGTTGTGGGATTACTTGGATTAGAAATACAGGATGAACAAATGCCACTTTTTCTGTTTTTGTTTCTAAAGTAAACTGTGTTTAAAAATAGATCGTGAGTAGCTTCAACTACAAAAGTATCCACATCGACCTCCGTAAAATGTACTAAAGAAGATCCAAATGCTGGCAATAATAGACTGACGTAGAGGTTATGTATTGCTAAAGGAATTACACAGAGATAATGTTCAATATATAGAGAAAATATGTAGAGTATGTAGAAAGAAAAAATCTATCAAATATTCATTTGAAGTATCCTTGACAGAGTAACGGCAATAATCAAGCGTAAAGTTATAATTATTTAGTTTAGTATAATCCTAGCTATTCATTTATAAATGCGATTGTGAGTTCGTTTGTTTGTTACACTTTAACTTCTTAACGACTCAACAAATCATCATGAAATTTTGCAGAAACATTGTAAGGGGTTCAGAAAATAAAAATGTCCCGAGGCTAAAACCTTCGTTAACAATCTAGGTTGCCATGGTAATGTTTCACGTTTTGGCAATAACAACTTTTTGACATATTTTACCTATAAATCGAAGTTATTATACGTGGAATCATTCGAACGTGGAAGATGAGAAACGAACGCGAGCGAAGCCGCGGGAAACACCTAGTACTACAAATATCAAGAAGTAAAAGTGAAAAAGCGCATATGAGCGTATATATACAATGATTTAGGCACTTTTAAAATAACCAAGGTTAACTTAATTCATATTTCACCAAAGATTATCACAATATTAATTTTTTTTAAAAAAAAACAAAACCGACCAAAAAAACTATATTCCAAAACAACAAATGCATTTAAAAGTATAAAATAATTTTAAGCACTTAAACACACGAAATGAATAAAACGGAAAGCCTATCTAAAATTAGGTAATCTACTTCCAGGGCCATTTCAAAACTTCGAGGCTTTCGAAAATGCGGGCTTATATGAAAAATTAAAAAAAAACTTAATTACGGTCTTGACTTGGTATAGGATCGTTTGTCTAACGAGTCGGAGGAGCAACATGCCCGCCGCATTGGCTTAATACAACGTCGTTTTAAAGCATAAATACGCTTTATTAAGAATAACTCAAAAACAACTGGTTAGATCTTGATCAAATTTATACGGGAATACATGATAACAACCAACTTTCATCAAACAAAGATAATAAACAGAAGTGCCTAATACACCACATCGCTAAGCCCGACCGTCTGCTTTCAATCACTTGCTCGAAGTTTTTACTTACTTTTTAGTTTTAAAAAAACCAAAAGGTTCCCTGGAAAATTCATCAGAGTTCCGCAATATTTTACCTGTTTCCATTGAAATTTTCGATTATTTTATCGATTTACATGTGGACTTAGAGCTGCCCACCATAGCGCAACACCTGAAGTTGATGTCGCGCCGGTTTTTCGTCTCCGTCGCCGGTCACCCTAATTCGCTAGTTGTAGGTGCCGCCACCTACAAACCAATCGCACCACGAATATAGACGTCCTAGGCACGCCCTCGAATATCGAGACTATGCAATAACCACCGCTCAGGCTGGGATAAAACTTCGCAACCAAATGACACCCCGTCCTCGCCGGCGAGGACGGCCAATACAATCCCGATACGGCCACATAGCCGGCAGAGTTTTCTCCCCTTTTCATGATAGAAGTGTTGCTGGAGTTTCTACCGCCATTTCTTCTCCTAGCTCTAACGCTCTCCGAAGTAGTAGTAATGTTAGTTGTAATAATACTTGTGATCAGATAATGGCTTCCGATCGAGCCGAGGCTCGGCCTTCTCGGGCACGCTCGAATCGGAATGCTAAACGCGTAATGAGTGCCCAAGCCAAGCCCTCTCGGAGGCCCTCCATGGAGAGCTAAGTCACTCCATGGAGCGTCCGCCGAAGCGATCTAATAGCTCGACGGTCTCTCAATTTTTTTTATATAAGAGAAGGGGGCAAACTGGCGGCGAGTATACTGAGGTGATCAACGTCGCCCATGGACACCTGCAACACCAGAGGAACTACAAAAGCGTTGTCGGCCTTTAAGAAAAAGATAAGCTCGCTTAGTGAAGGACCCTAAGTCGTACTGGTTTGGAAATACCGCCGAAGACAGACCGTTCCACAGTGCGGTTGTGCGTGGCAGAAAATTTCGCGAGAACCGCACTGTGGAGGAATGCCAGCCATCCAGGTGGTGTGAATGATACCTGGCGGTCTGTCGTATCGTCCGATGACGAAACTCGGCGGCAGGAATCGTTCCAAACAGTTCTTCGGAACACTCCCCGTGGTAAATACGGTATAAAATACAGAGGGAACTGACGTCCCTCCGCAAGGCCAAGGTATCAAGCCGATCGGTAAGAGCTCGGTCGTTGACCATTCAAGTCGCTAGCCGTTGTATGCGGTCAAATGGAAGAAGCTGGTATTGGGGTGCTCCCGCCCAGAGATGCGAGCAGTATTCCATGTGGGGCCGAACTTGCGCTTTGTACAATTGAAGGCGGTGGCCCGGCTGGAAATACTGCTTCGCTCTACTGAGTACACCCAGCTTTTTAGAGGCCAACTTGGCCTTGTCTTCCAAGTGACCGCAAGGCCAAGTTGGCCTCTAAAAAGCTGGGTGTACTCAGTAGAGCGATGCAGTATTTCAATCCGGTAATAATAATAAAGAACGGCCCAAGCCGAGACTCTCGCGCTAAGTTACTCTTAAAGAGGCTAAGGCTAGGCTCCTTCTGCGCCTTGCCGCCTCCAGCCCGGTGTAGCTGTAAATGCCTCCTCCAGGCAAACAGTGATATTTAAGTCATAAAAAAAAATCGATTATTTTAGACCGAATAAAAAAGTTCCGTTCTTCACGTTAAAATATGTCGGAAATAAATTACATAGAAAATATTTTTGGTATAATAGTTTATATTTAATATCAAAATTGCAGTGTATTACAATTATAATCATTTTGTGTGGCCTTACGTAAAATAGAAGAGCTTTCTTTGAGTGTTCCGTGACTTAAGAAACTTAGGAACCGCTGCTGAGTAGGATACTACGGGGGATGAGAAACTATTTCTAGCGCCCCCGTTAGTCTCCTTTTACAATGTAGTGATAAGACAGAAAGTAGTGCTAGTGGTTGTACTTGAATATTATGCAAGTTATCTTAGCCATTAAATACTTAAAATAACTAGCCAGTCAACATGCAACACGCTACGCACGCACATAAGTTAGGTTTAGAGGGCTAAGGCTCTTGACGAGAGTATTCGGGCGATTATGAAGCAAAAGAAAAACTGATTATATGTTGACATACTAGCGACCCGCCCCAGTTTCACACGGGTTTACCATACAAACTTTCATTCCCTACTTTATGGGATGAGTTAAGAAATCGTTATCGATAGCATAACAGAAATCACTGATTCATTAGTTAATCATTTCTAGCCTCTTGGCCCGGTAATTTTGGCTATGCGTTGATATATCAGTTAGTTTCTTATTTTATTTATGTAGACGGTATGTAAAGATTTAATAACATTAAAATAATAATAATATATAATTATAAAAGTGTGTTTAAGTTCATGCCGAATAAATTATTAACTTAGTAACTTATTGCATTGCCCGTCGTGTATGTACTAAGGGTTTAACCTGTAAAGCAGTAATATTGAATGTCGAACAAACACGACTTGTTAGATTCCAGGTGATTTAATTTATAGATTTGTTAACAACAATTAATAGAATCCTGGTTTAACCCTAGGTCTAACCTTTCATTAATTACAAACCAATCAGGTAAAATAAATAACGAGGTTCTTGCCAACCAGAGTCGAACACAATTTTTTTTTTAATCTCAAATGTTATTAATAGGAATTCTATTAAACACGTGATAATTTTCTTTTTTTTCTGCATTTTGCAACAAACCTACGTTCCATGACAAATCCAGTAAATCATAAAATATAATATTATAACCAAAATGTCCTACTTAACATTTAATAATAATAGGTTAATTATTATTACAATATTTTATTTGTTTAATAACATACATTATCCGGATTGAGATGTGGCAATTTCGGTGTATGTTTTCATCGTTCATTAAAAATAACATTGATAACTTTTAAGTTAAAATTGAGGCGATAAGATAATTCGACACAAAGGCTATCAAATATATAAAACTCCAGCGTTAATATCGTCGATGTGTCCAATTAAAACTTAATGTTAAAATCTGTGTGATAATTTCAAGGGTACGGCACCAATCGGCACTGCTTTATCGTTACTTCTACATATTTCATTTACTGACCTCAAATTACCATTCTAAAAATTTACAAATATTTAAAATCTTGGATAATTCGTAAATGATAATCCTAACCTAAGCGTATTTGCAGTATTTAGTTTAATGTACAAGAAATATTGTTACTACTAATAACACTAACCTTAACGCATCAACCGTGGACCAATTAAACTATAAATTACAATACACATATTATCTGAGCCACAATGAACGTCTTTGACAAATATTTAAAGATACTTTAAGTCTTTTGTTAACGGAAACTGATTTCACAATGCGCAACATTCTAAAGAGAGAATTATATCTCCTGTATTTAAAGGTTGAAAAAGCCTAAACGGGGTTGGCAGAGATAAAAATATCGCAACGATGAAAAATTGACATACAATTTTTTCCCTGAACCTATTTGGATCAGCTTGACTTGAAAGCCCACGAGAAAAACGGAAGCACGTTCACCTATACTCGGCTACTTAACCAGCGTAGGATATAACGGTACCAACCAGGGGTCTCGTATATCGATAAAACCTCTCGAGAAATCAATAATCTACTTTACCACATTGATAATACATTTTTGTTATCATTTTCTTTTCAGCGACACGTAAGAAATGTTTTTATTGGTGCATAAGTTATGAAATTACTATTACAAAAAACACACAATACTCATATACACTTTATACGGGCCCCCGGCAGTCAAGGTTCTGCTACGGTTAATAGGATACAACGGATAATCGTCAAAATCTCTTACTCACACGTAACACGTATCCTTAATGCCTAATTTTGGAAGTAAGTTACTATACTTTTTTCCTATCAAACCATATTTAAAAATATTAAAATGTATATATGGTATGTTATTTGGAATTGAAAAACAAAAGAAAAATAACTTTTGACCGAACCACATAATGATGTAGTTTGGAGTTTGATAGATTTACAAAATAGCAAAAATGTAAATAGTTTAGAGTTAATTTTTTAAAACCTTTTCCACTGCCTAAATCATGAATTATATTCACGTTTCATGAAAATTTTTGTTACTATCTACATTTTTAAAGTATAGAAGCTTGCGTTGCGGTTTGACAATCTGATGTTACGGTAACCTTTGCACTGAGCCATTATCTTAAAGTTTTTTTTTTTTATTTCGTATAATATATCAAGTAGCAACAACAATCCATTATCATCTCATAGCCTCGTGACCTAAAAAAACATCTTAATGTTAAAAAAAGATGCTCATTAACAACTGATTAGCGAAACGGTCGCTTATTGCTCGTCGTGTGTTGGTATCCACTTTTGATATCTGTTTTATGGAAGTGGATCCGAAACATGGTTCTAAAAACATTATTAAACAAAGCGGCTGCTCAATGAATATGTTATCTAATCAGTAGAATAATTATACTAAACTCTATATGGAGGTTATAACCCTTGATAAATTTGCGGATAACTACGCTTTTAGAACAAATGTGATTTGGGGTAAAAAACATATATTTAAATAATGTTGACCGTTACAATTTGATAACGCTATACTTAATTACTTATTTCCTTAATACCAAATTTAATAACTGCCTTCAATTAAACTATTGTTCGAGGATGAAAACAACTAAGAATTTAGAAATGTGAATATGACTTTCTATCAATAACACAAACATAAATAACGTTGTTGCTGCGGGCTCTATCATTGCTAAATTATTAACTTGGTCTTCTGCTTGGATATTTGCATATTAAACGAAGTCAGCAAATTATCTCAACACTCACTCAGTGTGTTAGTTCTGAGTAGATCGGACTAAAATTTTATAATGGAAATCTGAACACAGAAAATAAATAACGCGGTCTTTCTTTCATCACAAGAGCTTGAAGTATTCTTAATATCTATTGACGAAAGAAAAATTCATGTCAATAATAAAGATTCAGTTAAAATAAAAATAAATATTATTAAAACAGTACGCATATCTTATATATACATATAACAGGAGATGCATGTTGCCTATACAGTCCGAAACGGCTGGACTGATTAATTTTTTTGTTTCTTTATATTTTTGGTATTATAATTATCGTGGCTAACCTAACAAACCAATATACCTATAAATTACCTTCCGTTCTAACTTTAACGTAATAACGCAATCAATTTAACGTTTTGAGATCGACAGTTTATAAACTTTTGAGAAATGACATGTCGAATTGTGAATGATTCGTACAGTTTTTAAACTGACGAAGTTCACAATCAGGCAGTGACATATCTACTAAAACCATATACTAAAAGCTTTGTCCTGTGAATCACTATCGAGAGGAACATCCTGCAAAGGAATATTGTTCTGATTTTATTAATTCCAATATTCATTGGGAATACTTTCGAAAATTTCGTCGGATACTCCGAGAGTCGCGTCGACAATTCAACTTTCCTGCTCGTTGCTCACATCCGCTTTATAAGGTATTCGCAAAAATGTAAATTCGGAGTAGGACAGTCTATCCGGACGAAAATAGGTCAAAATCAGCTTCCATTGACAAAGCTCCGCTAACGAGGTCATGACACAAGCGACATCTCTTATCGCGCCCACAGGAAACCGCTATCGAAATGTCGTTAGGTATTTAACACAATTTTTGCAATTGTTGCCGAAATAATGATATTATAACTTCCATTGTATCATATCTACCGGATAATATCCTAAATGTTTTGGAAGTCGCAATCATAACCGACAGTTAGTATCGTAATTATTATAAATATGTTTCATTGGGTGAGATTTGTTATTAATATTTCAATCCTCTTTCGTGTCCTCTCTTACTTTCTGACGTACTATCTCTCACTCTTATTAAACACACCAAACTTATAGATTATATCTTTAGATTTTATAAATTAATTATCTTCATATTTTTCACGTGATGCTTCACTACACTCTACCTACACTTCTGGGTTATGCGCGTGAGTGGTTATTACGTAAATCGACGTAGGTAAGATATGACATATTTAAAGTTTCTATGGAGGAAACACTGAGAAAGCTTTAAATTTTAATTATGTTCAATATGTGTTACAAATACACTAAATAAAATAAAATTTATTCATTAATTAAAGCTTTTGTGTTTTGAAGACTCATATTTGCTTTTAATTTATAGCATGAATGAAGGTTTGAATTATCATGCGACAAAGTAATGACCGCATCAAAGCGACAATTGCACGCCTGGAATAAACATTTACAACCTAGATTTAAATCTAAGTTAAGACTATTGTTGTAACATTAGCAATTTGAAGATACTCTCCCGACGACACTGCGAAGGTTTCGCACTATGAGAGCTCAACTGACAAACATTAAAAAGGAGAAGGTTCTAAATTTGTTTGCTTTTTTTTTGGTTTTGTTATCGCAGAACTTCGATATTTATAAAAAGTGTAGAAAATTCTTTCTGCAATCTGCCGTAGTTTTTGCTTCCAGATTCAATTTCATCCCGATTCGAAAAGTTGGTCCAAAGTTATTCATGATTTTTGTGAGTTGAATATGGCTTTTTGTAGTTTTACTGCCTTTAAATTATGAAATATGAACTATATGTGACAATAATTTGGGATTTGAAATCGGTCTGTAGATTTAGTCAGAAACGAGCTACTGATTTATCATGTGTTTTATTACAGCGGGGTCATAATACAATAATATTATTTTATTATTGAAGTAAAAACTTCCTTAGCCGAGTAAGACGATATTTGGTAGGAGAAAACCTTATAAATTCCCGTGAACAACATTCGAAACATGCATCAGCAACATGTTTATTATAATGCTCATTTAATTTAGTACAGTTTCTATTGTTAAGACATAAGGGTTTATTTTTCACTTTTGTTGTTCTTTCAACGTGAAATAGTTTTTTAAAGTTTATATTAGACAATGTTGTAATCTTACAAAGTTATCTTACCCTTAGTTTAAAGCAGACGCATTAAATACTCATATCAATAACGATAATCACTTTCGCAAAATTGACTTCACTAGTGACAGAATTAGATCTCAATATACAATAGAATGGAGACTCCACTGACTTTCTTGAGGCAAGACGGAAACATATTCATCATAAAGCGCGGAGCTTTCGTGTGCTGTGCAATTACTTCGGGAGTTATTGAGTGTCTTAAGTGCGTGGTATATCCACGAGGCAATTCACCAAGAGTGACGACCCGAGCCGAGTAATCCCACACTTCCCGTACAACTTAGACTCGAGTTAGGTTATATTTGAGATGATCATAGCTTTGACAGTAGCACTTCGTCTAGAAGTAGACCATCCGCCTCCTTATCTTAGAACAGTCAGCAGCACGGAATAACTATATATAAGTAACTGAAAATCATTGATTTATCCTGATGGGATTTGTGAGTGTAATGAAATAAATAAAGGGATTTTTGGATGTAATTAAATAATTAAATTTGCACTCACGTTCGTATTCCAGAGGGATAAGCAGAGATTACAAATTTCCATTTGGCGCGGTCCGGGCACATCTCTCCCTTTTTTTCTCTACCCATATATCTACGCATATATGCTCGTCGATTACGGTTATTCCTTAAATCGCAATTCTACATAATAAATTTGAAGTTTTATATCTAGGCTTTAATTTTAGTATGTCATATGTTTATTAAAAGCAGTATTAATTTTCAGCAGATGTTGTTAAATTTATTTTAAAAAAGCAAATATTTGTTCACGTATTTGTGTGCTTAGTGTAGTGTGACACGTGAACGCAATTGTGACAGTCTCACCAATATCATTCGTAATTATCTATGGATGACATAGAATATTTATTGTCTTTGTCTGAGAATAGGCTTAAAAATCGTTAGAGCTAATTGACGTGAGTCGATGATATTTTATACAATAGATATTTTATACTCATACAAAATCACCGGCCAAGTGTTCCAAGACAATGGCAACAGCGACAGCAACATTCACACATGTTAAATTGTATAAAAAGGATAGCATAATTAAAATAAGAAAAAAGATGACAGCCAGTGTTCTGTAGTCGTCACTTATCGTAAAAAACCCATGACGTAAGCTATAGAAAAAGCGTCCTTATTAGGAATCTTTTTTTTTAAGAAAAACAACCCGTGCAATAAAATAGTATAGGTGGAGTGGCATATCAAAATAATCTTTGTGTAATCCACCAATACATCTCTTAAGAATGAAAATGAAAAATTGACATCGTGTAACATGAGTTCTACAATTTTGAATTGCAATTACGACTTTTAAGGTAACAATGTAGAGTAATCAAATCGGCGTGAGAGTAAAAGAACGTTTTGTTTAGTTGTTACCGCGATGTCGCATTGTGGACGCACGAGCGCGATTCATGAGTCGCTCTTTTATCGCCATTACGACGTAGACCAGAACATTGAACCCAAGAGGAAGTATCTGACGTTCCTCATTTAGTGTTATAATTATTGATATCGTTCCTTGCAGCATACACATGTCATGAGCGACACAACATTTCATTACAGGAGAATACTAATATTAATATACGCTGTGTCTTTAACGCATTGCAACGACGGAGTTTGTCTAGTGTTCGTATGTAATTATTAAGCGGCAATGTGAACATTGACCATAAAAGTTATAAGTGTTACTCCTGAAGCTTCACAAACATACAATGTGTACATTCACATAAGAAGCAAGTTGGTACTCTTTATGGCCCGCACTATGCATTGTCCCCCTCCCATCGATTATCAGACGGATCATTCTATCATTATATTCTATCATTATTATCATTATATGGTATAAGGATAAAAAGGTAACATCGTATAAAGACAATTTTAAATTGATTCCATAAACTTGGCCTGACAGATGGCGAGCCTAGGGTCGACTTAGAAATAAATATATTGCTTATGCGATGTGTTTGCAACTTATTAGGTTTGTGTCATTAAACGATAAGTCAATAAGCGTTTAGTGCGATAGTAATAGTCTTAATGTGCTCCTCGCTTTAAGTCATACCAACATCTGTACCCAGAAGTGGTTTTAATAGACCAACAGGTAGACCGCGCGCATATAGACCGCGATGAATTACATTTGCGCCTTAGTTACTCACAAGTCGGTTTTATAGCTAAGAACGTTGCACTGAAAGTTATTGCTTACTTCCAGTAAAGTGAAATAGGTCAATAGTTTCAGTGCGGCAACAAAAGCCAGTTGAACGAACGGCTGTATTGCCCGACTATATTTAGAACGAATCGCTGACAGCAGCGTACACTCATTGACAGCGTGTAAACTTTGCGAGTCTACCTACGTCTTAATTTCTTCTTCTTTCCACAATTCTTTACATCTTAAAATTCAATTGTTTTTATTAATCATGTTATTTTTAAAGATTTTATAACGGTCCATGAATCAGTCGTGATATTCTAAACGCAGTTCAACTCATTATCTAAAGGTTCCCAGAAACCCAGCAGCCTTAACCAATGAGTTCCAGTCTTTAGTGTTTTAGAAAAAAATCACTCACTAAATATTACTAACGTAAGACGAATGGTATGTTTTTGTATATTTATTAAAAAAAAAAACTTTACATATTGTGTTATTGCGCTATGAAATTAATAAGTAATTTCCACAGGGTGACTTTGATAAACGGTACCCAATTTAAGTTGAGATGCACTTTTTTTGCACACATTCATCAATGCTCAATCCCATGTGATGTAACGTCATTAAGTTAAATCTCTCTCGTCAGTTTGCACCAGCCACCAATACACACACCGTCACAAATCTCTTTTATGGTCATATCATAACTAGACCGGAGTTCCAATTTAATGCAACCTCGGAAAAGACATAAAAGTTAATTTTAGCAAGACGAATTTAACTAGATATCATAGACAATATAATATATGGACCGTATTGTATTTATTTATATTTATAGAAACTACATCAGTATAAGGAATTTAACATTACAGTGAAATAACAACATCACTAGTGTAATTATACCATTTTACTAACTTAAAAAAAAAAAGGAGTCTACCTTACCAACCTAAAAATAATATGAATGATATCAAATAATAACGTGTGGTATGATTGTTTAGCTACCTCATTGTCTTATCTTCTATCTATATAAATATAAAGCAATGTTTGTATGTTTGTCCTCTATGTGTACCCAAAACGTCCGTCCGATTGTGATGACATTTTGCTGAGTTTTACTTTCTAGAAATAATTTTTAGTAAAAAAAACATCGTGTGTACGTGAGCACTTCAATAGAAATTATCAAACTACACATTTTCCCACGTGGTATAACGTGTTAAACGCATGCTGGGTACTGGTACTATGAACAATAATTTAATATTTGATATATTATTAATATAATATTAATGTTGTTTAACTTCGTCGTCCAGCGAGATTGCACGCGGCTTGTATCGGGAACACATTAAACTGTGGACGGGGTCACCGGATTCCGGCGAACTGCTCGTAAACACGAACAGGCCGTTCCATTTTTTTAACTTTTGACATAGGTAGTCATATTTAATAATAGAATATGACTTATCTTGTTGTGACGCGTGCCGAAGTAATGTTATTGATCAATACGTACTCTTCTAAAACGTTCATGCAGATTATTTCTCTAGATAACGATTCATGATATCGTTTCTCTGGATTCTGGATATAAAGTGAAGGCTTTTACCGATTCGTGATGTATGTACATAGCGCAGCACCAGGAGAACTCTTCTATAACTACGATGTACTTAGTATCGGGCAAGGGCCTCGACCACATGGTTTCCGGCCACAGCTCAGCTGTACTTAATTTGTCAGATTACGGTAAAGTTAAGCCTCGTTGTTAATGTGCCTAAACTCGACATTTTTGGTGTTTATTATTATTTTTATTGACCCTTAAAGATAAACCCGGAAGAATAAAACTGATGATAATTCCCCTAAAACGGTCATCTATATAAACGATATATTTGTATAAACAGGAACGGTCATTGTTTATCGCTAACGATCCGCTACGCCACTACAAAGACAATATTGCTTTATATTTTTTCTTAACTGCCAGGTGATAAAATACATGTTATAAACGACAGATTAACATTGTGTTATCTAAGTTTTAGGGTTATAGACATAGTGTGTGTCACAAATTCTTAATATTATTAAAGTCAGTTTATTAATGTTGAAATTAATTGTACGTTAATTTATTAATTTGCCACAAGCAGTCTCTGACCACAGATTTGGTTACGTTTACGACGAGTTTCGATAAAATTTTTACTTTAAACTAAAAGAACTGAAAATCGTTAGTTTCACTCAAAAGACATTTCAAAATGTTAACTAAAGCGTTGTTCATATTCTATCCCTTTCGTTGATTTTTGATTAAACTTACACACAATAGTAGGTCAATTTATTACATGTAAACCGTCTGTGTTTGTGCAAAACAGTGGTTTTAACAGTGGTAGAGCCTGCAACAACAACATCTGTTGCACGAATGGGCCGGCTCGACCGGTGAAATACCACGACCTCACAGAAAACAGGCGTGAAGTAGAGGTATTCTGCGTTTCGTCTGATGAGTGAGGTGCCGGAGGCCTAATTACAGTCCTTTTCCCCTTCCCACCCTTTCCTCATAAGGATATGATGGGAATGGGAAGAGGACGGGGAGGGGGTTAACGGGGAAAAGGAAATATCCTTTTTGCTGTCTATCCCCCTACTCCAACACATTTGCTTGCTGCGGATGTCTATGGGTAGCGCTCACATAAGATCAGGTGATCCGCTTGCTCGTTTGCCACCTTCTTCCATAAAAAAAAAAAAAACACATTTATTTCTTAGAGCCCTGATTGAATGCTTCTCATGTCGGTTGGTTGTTAAGTAGTTAATATTCAAGCATCTTTCGAAGCACTTTGCTGATTTAAGCCTTTATTAATTTTGTAACAACACAAAGTGCTGATATATTTGGTTTCGCCACGTGTAATTTTAAAACAGGAAGGGTGTACATTTCAATTACTAAATTTGACCCAAACAAATAAACAAAATATAAACTAAAGCCTAGCTAAATAAAATTCTTTAAATAATGTTATGGCCACAATTTTTATAAATAAATATAAATATACGCTCACGCCCGTAACCAAAAGGGGTAGAAAAAAATTATGGATTTCCATTTGGCATGATCCTGGCAAACCTTTCTCGCTTCTTCTACATCCATACATACGTCTACGCATAAAAGCTCTTCGGTTACGGGTACACCTTAAATCGCCCTATATGCCAATGATCTGATCAATTTTTATAAACTAAACATATCTTTGGTATCCAGAAAGATACATCTATAGTTATATTATAATTAGTTATAATATATCTGTAACTGTATCAGTACAGTTAAATTTGTCAAGTGTTCAATACACATACAACTGGTGGGTGTGTGGTCCGCCTCATATTCAGTCTTCAAAGGGTGCGTACCTTTGACGTTTTCTAAAAGTTATTAACAAATAAAAACTTCGATGTATGTGTTGTTTGTCCAAATAAGCTAGAGGGATAACTGATTTCCGACAATATTCATAGTTCCGACTCTGACTACCCTATTAATGTTATGTGATCGAGTAGCCGTTTTTATATTGACGTACATTGAATATTGTATGTTGTTACTCAATCAGTAGACGGATGGTTAATATAAAAATACACTGATGTATATTACGGCATATAATTTATAGATGTATTATCTGGTCATAACACATAACGTGTGTATGTGTGTGTATAGAGGGTGGGGGTATACAGCACTACACGTGTTGGCGGGGA
>JWHW01029585.1:300510-322996 GCA_000931545.1 Papilio glaucus | reverse complement strand
GCGCAGGCTAGCGGGATGTGCGAACGGCCGTTATCGCCTGGGACACTGCAATGATTGTTTATCCAGTCCGTTCCTTGAATTGCAAGCGATGACTCATTCGGTCTATAATCGCTCGCTTCTGTGATACCTACATGCCATTGTTATAATAAATTGTGATGGGTGTCAAGTGGCAGGCACATTACGGCATAATATCATCTCGATTTATAAATAAAAAAGTCTTGTTATGAAGTAAATTTCTCGGTATCAATAACCCTGTTGAAAATACAGACTACTATTCAAAGAAATTATTTCAATGTGATTTTAGTACGTATTGATTTATCTTTTTAAGAAGGAAAGACCGTTGCTAAAACTTCATATGTAATTTTTTTCGGTTCCATCGATACTGCATTTTAATTTTCTCTTCTTCTTCAGCTTATCTGCTACAAAACTCTTTGATTGTTTGACTTTTCTATTACCGTGTCGATTCACATGTTTAATAAATTAGGTAGCACCAAATTGAATATTTAACAACGCATACTTTTATAACGCTAGTGTTCTCTAAAACTTTTAGCAAAATATAATTTATGTACAATGAAATATCGTTTGTTCAAGTCAGCTATGATGAAAAGAAGTTGAAGAAAGCTCTGGTTGCCTTTACCACGTACAAACTGCACTTAATATAAAAGTCAGTCGAGATGGCTTCCGCTGTCTGTTCGCTTATCTTCCAAACTACACAACGGATTTTAATACGGTTTTCATCAATAGATAAAGTGATCCAAGAGGAATGTTAATATGTAAAATTCTTTGGGTAGTATAAAACCACATCGCTATTGCTGTCTGTTTTCTGACATCTTTCAAACTACATAACTGATGTTAATGCGGTTTTCATCAGTTTGTAATGTGATGTCGTAAAAACATAATGTACTACGAAATTGTATATCTTAAAAAAGATCTACAAATAAGTGCGCGATGGCATATATCTATCTTTTGGTCGCCACCGCGTTTTAGTAGTTAGTACAGCTGATAAGCGATTCTTGCAAACATCACTACTAAAGTATGTCTACACCGAACAATCGATCATTTTTGTTACACAAAAATGATCATGATGAACCAAATATAGATGTAATTTAAATATAGAATTCCGAACTCCTAAGATAATTCTTTTTTTGTATTAGTGTTCTCAGTCCAGGGTAGGTTTAAAAGTAGAGAAAATAGGAAAAGCAAGAAGAAAGACTAAAATCGGTAATTTTGTATGTTATTTTAGGATTATGAAACTTTTAAATCTCCACGTTTGGTGGCGTAGCGGCTGCGCGCCCATGCATCTCACATAACTATTTCGTAAGTTCTTTACACATTGTGATTTTTTGTGTTATATTTGAAATTGTTTTTCGTAAACAAGATACATATTAATATTTTAAAAATTGCAAAGGCAATTTAATACATTTGAGTCACCGTGAAAACAGTTCCGTATAATTTTATATTGTTTGTATTGTATTATAATAATTTTAACGTTATCATACTGAGGTAGGGTTAGGGCTGGTGACGTAAGTCGTCGAAGAAGGCAATTGCTATGTGAGATACTTTACGCGCAAACCGCACCGATGACCGATGGGCAACGGATAATGAAAATACTCGGATTAGCATGTACGAATAACGTTCAAGAGCGACTGAAAGTGAAATATACCAGTACGACTTGGGGTCCTTCACGAAGCGAGCTTATCTTTTTCTTAAAGGCGGGCAACGCATTTGCAGTTCCTCTGGTGTTGCAGGTGTCCATGGGCGACGTTGATCCCCTCAGTATTCTCGCCTCTCGTTTGCCCCCTTCTCTTATTAAAAAAAATATAAGCAAATAGGTGCAGAATGCAATAAGTTCGTGTATAACAAACGCAAAGCAAGCAACTGCGGCAAGATAAGTATGGCCGGTTGAATAGCGGTGATTCCCTTGGATTACATTATGGAGGTGGAGAGTGAAACTGCAGTTTTCGCGCATGGGAAATCCATTACTTTGCTTATTTACCACCACCAGCAGAAAGCAAACGAAAAATGTATTTTGCCAGAAAGCTTTGAATTGAATGTTAACGTTTATTAAATTATGTTCGATAAATTAAATTTCTTCACAAACAAAACTTAAACCGGACACGATGACGCCAATATTATCGATCTTAATGAATAGTAGTTGTAAGGTTGAATAGGATTGATAATCTTAGGATTGTTAATCTATGGAAAAGTTAGTAGTAATATTTACACTAATATATAGGTATTATATTATTCTATTATTTTAAAAAATAGTCACATACAAAGCGGTAATTGAAAAGACATTTAGATGGATGTATGTATTAATACTTAGCAACGCAAAAACGTTAGTCGCTTTAAGTATTTTATGCACGTTATGATAATCCACAATATAAACTTATGCTCCCGAAATTAAAGTCCAGAGCGGGTCTCACATCGATGTCGAGATTATTCACTCGATGCGACCAATCCAACGCCCGCCACCTGTCGTCCACTGTGCTAAATCTCACTGAGCTTTCACTCAAGGGATCTATATGCCCTAGTTCCCTTCCAGCCATTATTTCCATAATTAGTGCAGCTAATAAGGTTACACAACATAAATTAATTTTAAGGTGGAACGAAGTATGCTGGGTCAGCTAGTATTGATGTTAATAAATCCTAAAAATATAATTTTCTCTTAGGACGCGCTTTCGAATATTCTGTATTTACAAAAATTATGTTTAATATATAGTTGAATTAATTTGTTTGGAAGCAATCGTGGTTGGAATGATAAAGCGGCAGTATCAGATGATGTTAATGATGAGGTCACCGCGGCGATACGGTCCGGACGCGGCGCAGCGCCCACGCGCCCGCCGCCCGGAAGCTGTGCTGCTGCCGCGAGCCCGGAACAGACCCCCACCACCACTTTACGCACTTGCGCAATTTTTTTACATATACTAGTCATATAAGTACAAAGATTGCTTGAATAAGTTAATATCAATCATATTATTGTCTATCACTGTATTCTAAATCACATATATATAATATACGAAATTTAAATACCCAAAAATAGTGAAACGGCCCTAATCACATTATTAACCTAATAACACTTGTGAAGCTTTTTACACGGCTTATTAGGTTTTAAATCTTACAACTGCTGCCAATGCGAGTACTCAAGAACAGTTCGACAATTTTGACCTAGGCCTCCCGGACCTGCATTGCACGGTGTCGCCTCCGAGGTGCGCTCCAGACCATCTTGGGGCGCGGCGCCCTTTTAAGGGCCTAGCGCCCCATCCCAGGGCGGCCAGTGGGCGTCGCGGTGTCACGTGCTAGTCATTCTCCGTGGCTATGAGGGAACGTTTGGTTTTTAGTGGGTACGCCCCTCGTGTTGCCCTGTTGCCCTAAACAGTGGACATGCATAAGGCGCATTTTCCAAACGTAAAAAAAGGCCTCACTAGGACGACATGGCTACTTATTAAAACACTTAATATCCAAACGTATGGTAGGTAACTCACTTGGCCACGGTTGGCTACTTCGGCAATTAGGCTACGTCAGCGGGCAATGAAACAGCATTGCCCGCTTACATTTTGAGCTTGCCTCTCTCACCAACTTCCCGCCAGAGTTTTCTTTTAATATTAATGTAAATAACGTCCATCAGGTTATATAGAGACAGTTATCGTCTTAGTACAATACAGCTGATAAGCAATTCTTGCAAACATCATTACTAAAGTCTGTCTACACCGATCAATAGTAACGAAAATGATCACAATGAACCAAATATAGATGTAATATAAATGTAGAGCTAGAGATATATAGCTCAGTTCTTCAATTCAAACTTCCAACATTGTAATATACATTTCCTTCAGTCACCAAATCAAAGACGAATCCATTATACATATTTACACTCAACGAAAGTCTTAAGAAAAGCTTATCCTTTGCGTTGTGACGATGTATTGATGCTAACAATAATTCGAAAGTTTATTATATTATTAATCAAACAGAACAGGGTATGGGTATGGGTTATACCTATATATTACAGTAATATATAGCTATAAGTGTTTCCACTAGCATAGTGGTATTCGCTTGTCTTCACACTTTTAAAGTCGACGTAATAAATTACACACGGTTAGGTCGTCGAGTTAATAACACTATATAGTTTACATTCGAAAGCTAACACTATAAGTCGTACAAAACCTTAACCTTGATTCAGAAAAAGAACCCAGGGCATGAGTCTTAATTGTAATTAAATTGTATAGAAATAGATAGTCTTCATGGTCATATTTGTTCATTGTCTACTGTTTCATAATATAGAGGATTGAACGTGGCAATAAATCATTCGTTTAAGAATTTATTATAGTGTCGCTAACGAGTGCAATTCTATTAGATTCGAGTCATGCAAATTCAGGCGTCTGGGCGACAACTGCAAATTGATATTGTTTCGACAGCACTTTTAATAAACGGCGACGGTGTCTCGTGTCCCCGCGTTCCTAGTACTAAGAAACAAATAAGGCAAGTTTCGTTTAACAATAACATTATATTGATCGATTAGCTAGGCAAGCACATTCTCCTTATGCATTAGTTCTGATGAACTTAAATACCTGTGATTGCTCGTAATACATCGAACATTAGATCACCTAAGTGTTAATTAACCTTCCATAACCGCAAATTGAATATTTAATGAAATAAGAAAGTCCAATGCTGAACATATCTCTCAATGGTTCTTCAGTAGATAATCTCCGCGATTAACTGTACTTTTATACAGGGTTATTGGTGGTAATTCGACGTATTCTCGTTAGGTGATAGTGATAGGGGTTCTATTTGCGATAATTTTAACCCCCATATGGACTATGCAAAAGTGAACCATTTTTGAGCTATCATGTTTTTTAGCTTTTTTCAAAGTTAGTCATAAATTCAACATCAATTATTTATTTTACAAAAGTATCAATTTAAATCTCATGTTTTCTTCTGATTTATAAAAACGATTAAACACTGGTTATTTATCAATATTTTAAACAACAATAATCGGTCCAAATTTAAAAATGCAAGACCCGAAACGATATTATTTCCATTTTTTTTCTAATTTTTTCACTAATATGCCTTAAAAACAAAAAAAAATGTTATGAAATTTGGCTTGCAGATTATTTTAATAGCATAACCGTTTTCTTAGCTCTCCGACAATGCATAACGACTAGAAACTTATTTCAAAGAAACTGAAAAAAAAATTATCTCAAAGGAAATTCGTAGTGGAACTAAACTTAAGGTCGTTCTTTAAAACTTCCATAAAATTAATTAAAAACAATACCCAATGTGAATAAAGCAAATTTAAAATAAAATATAGACAGCAACAGTTTCGTAGTTTTTCAATTAACAATTAAGACATTTTGTAATTTAGTCTAGTTAAAGTTATTGCTGACGCATATCGAGCATGTTGTTCACGCGAACCTTTAAGATTTTCCCCTACCCAATATCGTCTGACGCGGCTAAAGAAGTTTTTACTTCAGAAATAGGTATATGATAGGAGAACTTGATGCTACCCATCTCAATATACTGTAGGTGTAGGGACGTATGAACATTTTTACTCAACATTCAACAACGGTAAAGTTAGTAGCTGAAGCAGCTTTTGCTGAATGGGCTGTAACCACTATGACCTCTCTGAACTCTCTGTGTTTATATACTGCGTTTTGTCTCTAGCACATTTATAAAACTAATAAAATAATTGTAAAGTTTGTACGATTAAATATTGCCCAAGATATATTGTGCTCTTATAACCTAATTTGTCTGTTAACATAAAATGATCTAAAGACAGATTTGTTTTAAATTTTATAGCAGCTGTGGCCAATCTACCTCGTAGACGAACGATCTCGTGAAAGAATGATGTAATTTGACGCTGACATCATCCTTCAGACACAGCGCTGCAAAATCCATTTCGGACAACAATCAAATACGACAAAGTAATTGCACTCAATGTTCGCATATACCATTAAAATGATTTAATGATTCTGTCTTTGACATTAATTTTATTGTTTATAAAAAACAATGCTCTTTTAATCTGTTATATAAAAATATATAGTTAATATATATTAACTGTAATTTTTATATAACTTTAGCATGATATGACGTTCGTGAACTAATTCTCTCTTCATGTTTTCTACCTTTGTTTCTATTGTGAATTCGATTTATTTAGTAACACGATTTCTTCTAAAATTAAACGTTTACGTTTATTAAACACGTCAGTTACATTTTTACCGTCTTTATCATGGCAAGAGAGTGTTCCAAAGAATTGTTTGGAACAATTCCTGTCGCTGATTTTTGTCATCGCACAACACGACAGAGCTCCAAGTTCCATCCACACCACCTTTGATGGTTGACATTACACTACCGCGCAGTTTTCGCTTAACTTTCTGCTTCGTACTATGCCTCGTATAGCCTCGTGGAATGATCTGTTTTCAGCGGTATTTCCAAACCAATACGCCTTGGGATCCTTTAAAAAAGGCTGTCTAACTAAAGTAAGTAAGTTCCAGACAATCTTACTATGTAGTGGGCTAATAATTTTCGCGTTCAATGTAATAAATATAGGACGTCAGGCCCCAGGAGGATAACGGATGGCTATACAACATAACATAACATATTGTCGATGTCATTCGATGTCATTGCCTTTTTTTTTTAATATCGATGACTCTTTCTTTATGAACGAACTTAAACAATATGTAATACAAATTATATTAATTTAGCTTAATATTTTTCCTACATAAAGTATTACTACTATTTAGATTTCTATGATTTTTTCTTATTTATTGATTATGTCTATGTATTTTATTATTTTCCGTTAGATTGTCTTTTACAATGTCAATTTTATAAGGTGAAATGCAGAATGACTATAACGCCATGTTGGAAATGTAAGTAAACTATGGGCTATTATGTTATTTAATTTAATATATTTGCAACCCATTTCATTTTAAAATGGGAGCCCCATTTTAAAATGAAATGGGAGCTCCTCGGAAAACAACAACCTTGCGAAATATCACACGGCTCCGTTTTCGCATAACTCTTAAAAGGCTGTCGAAAGATTTCCCTTCGCGTATTTCTATACTTAGCGATTTAAATATTATAGATAGATAGATAAGATGCATTTTTGTCTCACGCTAAATAACAAAATCGGGGTAGACAGAGAGAGCAATGTTACTGTCCTCTTCAACGGGCATATTAAGTATGTGTATTAAACGATAAATCATCATTATGTAATTATTTTACTTACTTACGAAACACACATGTTCATATGAGTGGCAAGTATGCGACGTCAAACAGTTCTTATTTCATCGCGTCATCCGATATTATTAAAAGCTAACTTTACCTAGCAGTTTTGCACGTGTATATTGATTGAGTTACAAACATTTATTCCGTTAAGAAGTTCATAATTATAACAATAAGCCTTCGAAATTATTGAGCCAATTAGAATAGACGGAGATTGAGATATCCTATTTCAGCAAATAATTTTCCAAGAAACCGAGACCCGTTCTGGATACATCTTAATACTGCAACTATAACAGTTATAAAACCAGCAGCAGATTTAGCTGTTGTACGAATGGGCGGGCAGGTTCGACGGGAAATGGGGGTAGTCGGGTAGTCACTATGTGTACAGAAACTGAAAATGAAGAGGTTCCCTGTGTCTTTCTCCTTCACCAGTTTCCCGTCAACGTCATCAGATTTCTTCACTAGCGATATTATCTTCAGTAGGATGGGAAATATTTTCTAATGAATGAACTTTTAGCGGACTACACTTATAAATTTTCGGTAAATGAGATGTGCAATGGAAGACCACAGATTCCTTAACCGAAAATATATCGTTGTAGCTCAACTTTTCCATTTCTAAAGTTGCGTAGTTTGGGCGCTAGAAGGTTTTTTACGTTTATTCAAATATCTCGAAAGTTCTTCAATACATTTAAAATAAAATATTACTTTTAAACGCCTCTCTGTGATTCGCTGGAAGCTACTAAGCAGGTGTGGTTGTAGATTAGTTCAGTTAAATCATCAATATTTGCCGCCTAAGAAATTTGTGGACGTTCACGTTCAAGACCACAAATTTCTTTCCTACAGCCTGTATAATATTACTGTAGCTTTTCATTCATTCCATTAACAAAGGCTTAATTAACATTGCGTAGGTTTTTTAGATTTATGAATATACTAATTTGGTATTAATATATTAGTATCCTCTCTAACTTTAAAATGAAAAACTATACGAACACACTCCAATTTCAAAAGTTTTTAAATACATGAATACGTTACAAATATTAATCTTCATGCTCTACTAAGAAGTAGGAAGTGTAATGGTCTTCTACTTGCTCTGTTCGTTGTATGTGTGTCAGAGGTCCCATGATAAGGCACGAACATTATGCCTCTGCTACGGTCCCAATCGAAGCACTTTATGAGTTATTTATTTAATCGAGCTTATGGACGTTATGTTAATATGTAAGCTTGATTTATTAACTTTAAGGTTTCGTGGTTTTTACTAATATAAGGTTTGTAAGCCCGTGACCATGGCGCACGCAACTGTGCCGAGATATCGGTAGCTCAAAAAAGCTAATCGTGGTAAGATTCCCGTTTCTTAGAAACCTTATATTGATTTATTAAATTTAAGAACCGTATTTTTACACGTTTACAATAATTGTAAACACTTATTATGCTGTTTTTACTCATTTTTCTATGAAAACACATTTCAATTTCATACTAATTCGACTGAAAAAAACACACACATATTATAAATACAACGGCTGCATACACCCAACTGATTTTTGAAGTGAAAACTTCTTTGACCGCGTTTTGCTAGGGAATATCTTAAAGGTTCATGTGAACAACATGCGCAATATTCAACAAGCATCAGCAACATGCTTATTTGAATTTGGAACAGTTTCGATGAATTTTTGAAATGAAAACATCTTTAACCGCGTTAGAGGATATTTGGTAGGGGCAAATCTTTTAGGTTCGTGAGACCGACATGCGCAACATGCAATACGAGTCAACAACATGCGTATTTAAAGTTTTCGATGACGACGTTTTTCATTTATTTTTCTTGTATTCAATTTTGAATTTTATTAAGTTACATTGGTTTATTTTTTTGAACTATTGCGGCACCTTTCCGTCTGTTGTGAGTTTTTACTTTTGTCTGGTGTTTTTTCTTTTTTTTCTAATTAGACAATTGTTTTTAAAATAGTACCGAAAATACATTTTCAACCCTCGCATCCCTAACACCTCTACAAACAACCATACCGCCTACCACCGTAGTGGCACGTTCCCAACGTTGAGGCTATAACCAACCACTATCACATTCGCTCTATGGTGTGTAGTTTTTGCTAAAAAAGGAAACAGTTCAAGCCAACACGGCTATTATTGACACTTCAGTGGACCCTTTCCGCCTCTCCTCCACACATTATTTTCCTGATGGAAATGTCGATTTTTCAAAAATGGATAATTCTTATCCGAAGTTGTTTAAAATATCATGGTAATTGACGATTCATTTTTATGTAAAGCGATTTTATTACGATTACGAATAATTAAAGCACAATTTTTGTCCATAGGTCGTGTGCAATCAGACAGTATGTGACTGTTCCGGTTTAAAGGGAGATCGTGGTGACCCAGGTCCTCCTGGCATTCCTGGACTTCAAGGAGACTACGGTGATGATGGACCCGAAGGCCAGCTTGGCATAAACGGCGAACCAGGTGCCTGGGGCGAGAAAGGAGATGTCGGTGACAAAGGCGAACGGGTAAAATCAAATCTTTATTAATTTAAATTATATTGCATGTAAAGCTTGTTATGATTTATATTTTGATGGACTTATTATTCTTGTTTTTACAGGGAGCGGACGGCGCCTACGGGAGTAGGGGATACACAGGACCACAGGTATATTAGTATTACCTTATTTATTAATTATAATAAACGCGTACTTATTACACTCCTCTGTTTTATAAATACATGCATTATTTACCATTCCAATTTAATCTATATTAAACAATAAGTGTCATATATAAAGAATCATAAAGAGAGCCCGCGTTGACATTTCACTCCATCTTGAATAGGTATATCGGGCATTTAGTAGGGCGAGAAGAACGATATGTCACAAAATACGTTACAATAAGGATGTTACAAAATATATTTAAGGATTAATGGTATAGTCATTAGGAACACTGAATAAAGAAGCACTCCACCAAATACGAAACGTGTAGTTGCGATGCACCCTTATTGCCATGTATTTTGGTGTTGCGTCAGAGTGAATTACAACACACAGCCCTCGCGTTGACAAATCGGCGTCATTCACTTTCTTCCAGAAGCCAGAAGTGCCATCATGTACTACTTGTATATGTATATTTTATACAGTAATTTAATGTTTCCCTTCAGGGGCCACACGGATTGGAAGGCGTTCGAGGTGTGGCTGGATTCGACGGCTGTAGCGGTGTCGATGGTGTAGTTGGACCACCTGGAAGGCAAGGTCCTCCCGGTGACAGAGGTCCCCCCGGACCATATGGAGAAAAGGGGTCACAAGGTTTAGCCGGTGAAGGAGGAGTCAATTCAAGGGGCGCAAAAGGAGTTCAGGGTGACTCTGGTAGTCATGGCATACCTGGACCGCCTGGCCCAATGGGTTGGAGAGGAGACAGTGGTCTCCGTGGTGAAGAAGGTGACGAGGTAAATTTTATCTAAACCTAAACATCTCGAAATTTTTGTTTTTTACGTACAAAAAAAAAATATTATTTTTGTTTCTCAGGGTATTATGGGTATCAAAGGAGAACCAGGTTACAGAGGCGATCCAGGTGATATTGTGGTGGGGCCACCAGGAATAAAAGGAGATCAAGGAGAAACCGGTGAACCTGGAAGACCAGCCACCATAGTCAACATAGATACCTTTAAACATAATTTAAGTATTATAGCCAGAGGAGACAAAGGCGAGAAAGGACTTAAAGGAATGCAAGGTGTAAAAGGATTAAAAGGAGAAATAGGTTCAAGAGGTCAAATGGTAAGTAAAATATATAATCTGAGAAATTCTAAGGAGCATATTTAAGGAAAAGAGAAATTTCACATTAAAATGTATAATATATAGATAGATAGATAGATAGATAGATAAACACTTTATTGCTCACATTACATTAAATACAAAGTTTTGAAGTTGTGTCTTTTAACAAAAAATACGATTTTTTCCTACTTAAATACATAGAATGTCGTAATTTACGCCCGTTATAAAATATCGTAATACCTAATATAAACAAAATCTAACGTTTTATAAAGCGCTAATGTCACTACAATAAGAGTATACCACTATTTACCTCTCAATATAAAGGCACTGAACACTAAAATCTTTAAAAAGCTGAAGAACTGGTAGCTGGAACGTTGATGATGATGATTTATTCGATTATGTTTTTTTATTTATTTATTAAAAACACTTAAAATGTATTAAGTTTGGAATTTTAACTTGTTTGCGTTACAGTTTATACCTAGCCACTGTAATATTGCAGGATGGGGTCACTGTTGATACTGTTATACCTATATCACCTATATGTATGTAATTCATAACTTAACCATTGTACACAGTTTTGCAATAAAATAATTAATTGATATTACGTGGTTTTGTGAACATTTTTTTTTCGTCTGGTTGGGTAGAATTATATACAATATATAAAATAAATACATATTTCAAAATATAAACCATAAAATTAATACCATCTAAGTATTTCATCAACTTTTCTTTGATATCGACTGACATTAGACGACTGACGACAGATCGTTATTTTATTATTTATTCAATGTAATGCAATTTGACGCTTTTATGCTTTTAGGGTCCATATGGTCAAAACGGTCCACAAGGTTACAAAGGAGATCAAGGTGAAGAGGGCTCTAGAGGAAAACCTGGTCGCCGAGGAAAAGACGGTCCTCCTGGTCCTAAGGGCGACAAAGGGGCACCTGGGTTCCTAGGCATCGATGGAGAAGATGGGATACCTGGGGGACCTGGAGAAGATGGTAGACCAGGGATTCCCGGCGAGCAAGGACCTATAGGAGAACCAGGAATTTTCGATGAAAGATTGAATGAACCTTTACTACCAGGTGCTCAAGGGCCGCAGGGACCGGTAGGTTTTATGGGACCAATAGGAGCCCCAGGAATTGATGGATTCAAAGGAATACCCGGAGTTATGGGACCACCTGGTTATCCAGGTGTCAAAGGATTTCCTGGAAGAGTAGGAAACCCAGGAAAATCTCCCAAGGGAGAACCGGGGAGTGACGGACGCAAAGGTCTACCTGGGCCCCGAGGACCCCCAGGTTTACAAGGATTGCCTGGTACATTAGGTCCAAAAGGTTTTAAAGGTGCAACAGTCAGAGGTCCTGATGGTGAAGATGGCATGCCCGGCATAGACGGTGTCCCTGGACCAAGAGGAGATAGAGGTGAACCTGGGTTTATGGGTCCACCGGGATATCCTGGCCGTGGGGTACATGGAATGGGACCCCAAGGAGAAGACGGGCCACCAGGGCCGCCTGGTATGATTGGTGACCTAGGCACCCCAGGCCGACCAGGTTATCCGGGGTCGAGAGGACCGAGAGGTGATGACTGCCCATTCTGTAAATCAGGTAAGTTGTTTGAATCTCTGTTAGTATTTTTCAGCCATCGTTTAAAATGTGCCGTTCGTCTAGAATCGTAATTTAGCATTATAGACAATAATTTACTTGTTTAAGGTAATATTAATGTCATTTCTGTGATATTGTATATAATTTACATTAAACACAGGTTCACCTGGACCTCAGGGCCAAAGGGGCGATGACGGATTCCCAGGACAAAAAGGATATCCAGGATATGAAGGTTTACCGGGACCACGAGGTCAAGTTGGGTTACCCGGTACTTCTGGCATACCAGGTGCAAAGGGTTCAAAAGGAAATAAGGGACAATCAGGAATGGCTGGACCCCAAGGGCCGAAAGGGCAAAAGGGACGACTTAACCACCCACCGTTGGATTTAACCTTAGCAGAAAGAGGTCCCCCGGGAGATCAAGGTGAGGAAAATTATTTTACCAAAGATAAAACGCCTTCCATCTTTACATCATCGACCGTGGACGTATTGAAAGATAAAATAAGAAATTAAATCCTACGAACAATTTCTCTTATAGGTGGACGATGGTTGAAGAGGGATGAAATGTCCACCACAAAAACTTCTTTTAGCATACCAAAAAAAATAAGAAACTACCTTGACAGCAGTAGATGAATTAGATTAGACGCACATATTACATAGTAAAAGCTAATTTTGTAATGTTCACAGATTTTTTTCCTTAACAAATATGTAATTTATATAATCTTTCACTACATTGTTAACCATTCCTATTCTTGATAATTTTGCGCATGAACATATAAAACTATTTTTTTCCATATTTTTTTCCTTTAATAGGTTTCATAGGTCCACAAGGCCTACCCGGTGATGCAGGTTGGCCTGGACTTAGCGGTGACGTCGGCCCAATCGGTATTAAGGGAAGAATGGGAGATTTCGGCTATCCCGGGCTTCCTGGACGTAATGGATCAAGAGGAAGGGATGGTGCTCCTGGGTGGCCGGGTGCGCCTGCTGATATACCGATAGCATTTCTGCGTGGAGAGAAAGGGGATGCTGGGATAAAGTAAATCTAAAACATCACCGTCTAATATAACAATAATTTAAACGTTAAATACGATCCCTTGTACAGTCCATAAATGTTTAATTAAATATTTACTGTTGCCATTCCAAAAATCTTTTCGAATATGTTTAATATGTACATGTCACTGGCCGATTGTCACAAATAATTGGGCTAGACAAATTCTAAATTCAAAAAGGCACATTCTCAGTTAAACGAATCATTGACAATATGACGTTCCATTTCCAGTCACTTTCTAATGGGGCGAAGGCTAAATTTAAACCTGCTATTTATTTTGACAAGAGTGAGAATTGAAGACAATGAAAAATAATTATTAGTGAATTCAACGATATCTTTTTTGTTTAAATAATTTATAATCTTAAAAAAACCTGCGTAATATTGTTTGTGACGTCTATATCCAGTTGATATAGGTGAAAATTCTTTTGGTTATTTTTCACTGTCCTGACCTGGTAGAAAATAAATAACATATTTAATTAATTAAATAGTTATAGTCTAATGAGTGAGGTGCCGGAGGCCTAATTTCAGTCCTCTTCCCCTTCCCACCCTTTCTTCATAAGGATAGGATGGGCTCGGGAAGAGGATTGGACAGGGAGGGGGTTAACGGGGAAATGGAAATATTTTTTTTCCTGTCTATGCCTCAGTCCATTAATGGTAGGTAACGCGTCTGCAGCACATTTGCTTGTTGCCGATGTCTGTGGGTAGCGCTCACTTAACATCAGGTGATCCGCTTGCTCGTTTGCCACCTTCTCCCTTAAAAAAAAGTTACTAATGCTACGAAAAAAAAAATCACATTTAGTTGTTTACGTTTAGCGACTGGCAACGAATCAAAAAAAGCGGGTCTCAAGTTCCGACCAATCAGCGCTCAAAGTTCTTTTGTAGACAAAGACATTCATGTCTATTGGATACATATGCGTCTGCCTTACGTCGCCTCTTTGTAAAGTGCCTAAAAAAGAAACGGCGCATTCTCAAATTCGTATATTGGTATTTCCTTGACTGATGCCGACTCCAAAACTAAATATTTTTATTTGTTCAATTTTTTTAAAATAAGATCTCACAACTTTTTGTTGCGGAAAAACTGCGTTCCGACACTTGGCTTTTTTAGATTTTTTGTTTTTGATGGAATCTGCTCAACAGTTTGACATTCTTTAATACGCAAAATCTATATTATATATAAAAATCAATTGCTGTTCGTTAGTCTCGCTAAAACTCGAGAAGGCCGAACGTATTTATCTTATCTTGGTGTTGAAATGTTCGTGGAGGTCTAGGGAAGGTTTAAAAGGTGAGAAACAATCGAATAATTGCCGCGAAAACCCTAACAACAGCCCTTTTCGTTTTCCCATATAAACGTTTTCTAAATAAAATGTAGAGTCAATTTGAACTTTATTGATATTCAATAAAGTTCATATTAAATTATAATCACTCATGTTGTCTAAGAAATGTAGATGTGTTCCTAATTTAGAAGATTCAATTTGCAATTTATTGCCGCTGCACATAGTTCAAATTCAATCATATATATCAAAAAACTTTTAAACAAAACCGACTTCAAACAAACTGTATGCAATAACAAGAAATGCACTTAAAAGTATAAAATAATTTTACGCAATTAAACATAAGAATCGATTCTTAATCATATTTCTTTTTTGGAGTCGGTGTCAGCTGTGTTTGATAGTGTTCGGATAAACAAATTAAGTGGTTCCCAGGCGAAGCCGGGGCGGGTCACTAGTAAACATTAAAAACCCAGATTTGAAAACTCAAAACCTTTTTATTTTTATAGATTATTAAGTAATTTCTTTAATTTCTTACACAAATTATGAATTCCAGAGGCGAAGCTGGAGACAATGGAGAACCTGGTCTACCTGGCGAGGTTGGAGATTCCTTAGATTCTGACATTAATGTTAAAGGTGAAAGAGGGCCCCCAGGAGTCATTGGCAGAAAAGGTTTGTATGACATCAAAACTAACTATTGACTATAAATAAATAAATAAATATGCGCTCACTTCCGTAACCCAGAGGGGTAGGCAGAGATCATGGATTTCCATTTGGCGCGATCCTGGCACACCTCTATCGCTTCTTCTACATTCATACAGTACAGTACAGTAGTGAGTAGTCAGAATGTGTGTCAGGCTCTTCTGGCAATACACAATACTGTACTAGTCCCCACTTTAATGTATGGAAGTGAGAGCTGAGTTTGGCAGCATGTTAGTAAAGTTATTGCTGTTGAGACGCGATCCTTAAGAAGTATGTTAGGCGTGACATTGAATGATAGTATTAAAAATAGCATTGTAAGGGAAGTGTGGCTTAAAAGTGAATTTTGTGACTAGAATTGAGAAAGGTATGCTTCGGTGGTTCGGGCATGTTGAAAGGATGAATGAAGAGAGAATAATGAAACAAATTTATGTTGCAAAAGTGAGTGGCAGTGTTGAGAACTTATATAGATCAGATTATGCTTATTAAAAAAAGGGCGATATAAAGAGTACCCATAACCGACGAGCATGCATGCGTAGATGTATGAATGTAGAAGAAGCGAGAGAGGTGTGCTAGGATCGTGCCAAATGAAAATCCATGATCTCTGCCTACCCCTTAGGGTTACGGGCGTGAGCACATATTTATTTATTTTATATGGTATCTTGGATTTAAAATGATACTGTATATATTATATTGCATTGTCATCAGGGCAAAAAATTGGAAGGGTATAAAATTTAAATTATTAAATTTGACCCAAAGAAACATGTAATTTATACAGAGTGTTAGTGACGGATACACAATAAACGAAAACGCAACTTGTTGATGATTGATGCCATAAAATCTTTAAAAAAATATCACATTACTGAACACAAAAAAATAAAAATAATTCAAACAAAATAAATAATACATAAATCGTTCCGAACCTAAGCACCATTGCTAGCACGAGTTCAATAACCTATTCCGTCACCCACCATCGGTTAGACCACGCGCGGGGGTGCGCGTCATCTCTCATTTTTAAATTTGGACCGTTAATTGTTTTTTTTATAATGATAAATAAACAGTGTTTATTCTTTTTTATAAATCAGAAGAAAAATTGAGATTTAAACGATATTATAAAAGGTTACAATTATCGCAAATAGTCACCGCTATCACTCCTAACGGGAATACGAATGATTACCAGTCGAATTACCAATGATTTACATATAATGTTTCGACAAGCTACAGATTTTGTGAAAGTAATTAAAAATGTGGTCCTGTGACTTTACTGTTTAAGATATTTAGCTGTCTCGTAAATACGTAACTGTTACACGCATAGTAATGCGTGGTTGTTTTTTGTATATTAGATAATGTTTCGATAAACAATTATGTGTGATACACAATGTCTCGTAAGGGAATGGAAGCGCTCAAAAATACACAATTTTTTTCCCCTAAAAGTACCTTTTTTTACTTTACTGCACTTTCAGGTACACCACAAATGATGGAAATTTGTAACGTTTTTGGTATTATATAACCCTCACAGACTACACTATTATGACTTCAGCAAATAGTATGAGTACCTATTGTACATTTTCGAAAAAAAATAACTAAAAATTTTACCATGATATTTAACAGAATTGAAATTTGTAAAGCTTGTGAGGGTTTCATGAAAAAAAATTATGAAAATAAAAACCAAAGTGAAAAATTATTTAAAGGATGTGCACAGTTGAAACAGTTTACAAAAGTTTTTTTTTAATAATAGGTATTCATACTGTTTGCTGCATTTATAATAATGTAGTCTTATGAGGATTCAGATTACATCGAAAAAGTAACAAATTTCATTAATTTGCAACTGTAGTGTGGTGACTGTGCGGTGGTGGTGTGACTGACATTAATGTACAGTGAAGTAAAAGTGGTACATATTATATTAAATAGTGTCATATTGTGGATGCCAATACATCAATGTACCTTGTAGCAATATACATATATTTTTAAAGAGCTTCACATTTTAAAAAAAATGTGTATTTTTTCAGTTCTAGGATTATCCATACATTACAGCATACTCTGTATATAAAGCGGACTTACTACAACAATCTGACAAGATGAACACTTAATAATTTTTGTCTACAATTGTCACATAGGTTATCGCGGAAGAAAAGGAGAACGTGGGGACATGGGATATGACGGATTCAGAGGCACTCCCGGTGATCAGGGACTTCCGGGTAGATCTATACAAGGCCCTGGTGGAATAAAGGGATTTGCTGGTGAAAAGGGGGAAATAGGTCCTAGCGGAGAGGCAGGAACAGTCGGTCAACGTGGACTCTCTGGATTTAGTGGCAATAAAGGGCATAAAGGATCAAGGGGCGATGTTGGCCTTGCTACAATTTTTGGTGAAAGAGGTACAGATGGTTACCGCGGGGAGCGGGGTGATGTCGGTGAACCAGGGTACCCCGGCACACCGGGACGCGGCGGTGTCATCGGAATTAAAGGAGTTACTGGACAACCTGGCGACATTGGTCCAGAAGGACCACGGGGACCACCAGTAAGATATTTTATTTACAATGTACATTCATAAGATCATAAATTATTTAACGTTACTGATTTATTGGCTTAATTCTAAGTGTTGTACCAATAACATGATCAAAAAACAATCAAAGACAATTAAATTCAATTAACAAGAACAAACAGATGAACAGATAAAAGTTACACGCAATATTTACAAATATCCATATTACATTTTTAAACATCCATAAATAATAGAACTAAAAACTAAAGATCCAAAACATCAAAAAATTAAAGAACTTATTAAATTATATTTTACGGGCCTTCGGACTTATTCGTGGAAAAGGATCATGATTTTTGGATAATTGTATTTGATAGAAATTCTATAATAACAGAATCTTTACCTTTTGTGCCACACCAGGAACAGTATATAGAATAGGTTGTCGTTAATCAAGATCCAATGTGTGTATGCCTGCCTACCTACACGTACTTCGCGATTACTTGGAATTATAATATTAAATAAATTGATTTGGTTTGATTTTTTCGCTGTTCATTTGCTTTGTCTACTTAAATACCACTTTATTGCATTCTAGAATCGTCTTTAGCGTCCTTTTTAACATATACAGCCATTATCAAGTATAGTGCCACGTAAAAAGTACGTAAAAAGTACGTAAAAAGTACGTAAAAAGTCATCTTATAATGAGTTAAAACCCTATAAAATACATGTTAGTTCTTAGTTTTCTTAAACATTTAAAATTTACAGGGTCGAAAAGGATTAACTGGTATCATAGTGCAAGGTGCTCCTGGAATACCTGGACGACCAGGATTCTCTGGGCCATTCGGTCAAATTGGTGAACCTGGTTTGCAAGGATTAAACGGCTTGCAAGGTGATGTTGGACCTAAAGGCGTAAAAGGACAAGCAGGCCGTATTGGAATTCGTGGATGGACCGGTGATATGGGTGCAGTTGGAGTCCCCGGATTCCCAGGAGTTATGGGAACACCCGGATCTAACGGTGAAGTTGGAAGTCGTGGTGAGACTGGGGCTCCTGGATATCCAGGGGCACCTGGAAAAATGGGCTTTCCGGGATCTGAAGGAGTTAAGGGTAAACAAGGCGACACAGGTTTTGTGGGATTACCAGGGGTAGATGGTTTAAATGGTGTTAAAGGAGTCATAGGAGACCAAGGATTTCAAGGTGTAAAAGGTTTAAGAGGTGAAAATGCTTTAGTCGGAATGAGGGGTGATGTTGGAGAACCAGGGCTCGATGGGGTATCTGGCATACCTGGTACCTTTGGACTCAAAGGGTCAAAAGGAGACTTAGGAAATCCTGGCTTAGCAATTGGAGGATACGAAGGTATAAAAGGGGAACAAGGGGAGCCTGGATTACCAGGTCACCCTGGTTTCAACGGAACCAAGGGTGAATTCGGTACCTATGGAATTGAGGGTCCTCGAGGTGATATTGGTGATAAAGGATATCCAGGCCAACAGGGACGGCCCGGGAGAAATGGATTTAATGGTTTAAAAGGAAGAATGGGAGTGCCGGGTCTTGTTGGATTAACTGGAGAAAAGGGAGACTTAGGACAGGAAGGGGAGCCAGGTATTATGGGTAGACCCGGTTTTCCAGGAGACGAAGGTATGCAAGGTCCAATGGGCAGCAAAGGCGAAATGGGTTTAAAAGGAGAACGCGGAGACATGGGTATAACTACCCGTTTACCGGCTACAAAAGGTGACATGGGAGACATAGGAATCGATGGAATACCTGGAACAAAAGGACAGGTTGGAGACGACGGCTTTTTTGGAATTAAAGGAATAAAAGGTGAACGTGGTGACTTTGGTTTCCAAGGAGAAATGGGTGAAGATGGACTACCAGGAGAGAAAGGTCCTCTAGGAGATCGAGGTCCACCGGGATTACCTGGTTTAGATGGAATTGACGCTGAGAGAGGACAAAAAGGTAGAGCTGGAATTGATGGACTTTCTGGATGGCCTGGACCAATGGGACAAAAAGGTGCTCCTGGTGAATATGGTGTAACCGGTCCTATTGGTGAACCTGGACCTCCAGGATTAAGTTTCCAGGGTCCGAAAGGTTTTAGAGGAATGGACGGTTTTAACGGTAGGCAAGGAGCGCCTGGAAAACCTGGACCTAGAGGAATGGAAGGTGTTCCTGGATTACAAGGAAAACCAGGAGAAATAGGTGAACTAGGTTCATCATTTAGTGCTAAGGGTGCCAGAGGTGATCAAGGGTGGCAAGGCTTAAATGGCTTCCAAGGAAATAAAGGTGACATGGGTGAAGCTGGATTTGATGGCTATTCAGGCTTGCAAGGCCCTAGAGGTATTAAAGGAGAAAGAGGAGATGAAGGAATGCAAGGCATAACAGGTTTAAGAGGACTAAGAGGAATGAAAGGGGATAAAGGTAAAACTATTCACCCCTCGGAAATATTGCCCGGCCCAATTGGTGATATCGGACCCCCCGGATTTCCTGGACGACGCGGTGAAGATGGCCCTCCAGGTTTTATGGGACGTAATGGAATAGTCGGTTTTAAAGGTGAAAGAGGAGAAATTGGTTTTATGGGCGCTGTAGGACTTCCAGGACATCAAGGCGTTCAAGGAATAAAAGGAAATGTAGGGTCTGTAGGTTTTGAAGGTTTACACGGAGCCCCAGGAGCTCCGGGTAGGCCTGCACCACCACCGCCGATACCGAAATCAAGAGGTTTTTACTTTACAGTACATTCTCAAACCAGAATGATTCCAGAATGTCCATCAGGAACTTCACCTCTTTGGGAAGGATTCTCACTCATACATATAGTTGCAAATGCAAAAGCCCACGGCCAAGATTTAGGTTGGTATTTCTTTGGTTTTCCCTATTTTATGCAAAATATTGTGAATTCATATTTTTAGGTCGCTTATATATACATATTATAAAAATATAACTGATCGCTGTCTGTAAATTGTAGATATTTGAGAAAAACTATTAACTAAACGCAATAAAACCCAAAACAATGATTATTAGAATTTTTGTCTGTTTATCTGTGCGTTTGTTACCGGTAATCTCAGAAACGGCTTAACCAATTTGGGTGCGGTTTTCCCTAATGTATGTAAGCTTCACTAATCATTTAGTGTTTGTTTTATCTCAATCGGTTTATAAATAAAAAAGTTATACACATTTAACTGTGCTACGGCCATACTGTGTCAAACCCACATACGCGGGAAAAGGGCAGTGAGATGATAATGAGGTTACGGTAGTATTAAGAAGGTAATATCATTTCGTTTAAGTAAAATTGCAGGGCGGATGAAACCGCGGGGCACAGCTAGTTCTGAATAATTTAATAGTATTCGATGTTAGTACTACAACGATTAAAATCTGTATATTTTTTTTCGAATAAGAATGATAATTATTGTTTGACAGGTGCACCTGGCAGTTGTCTACGAAAATTCTCCACGATGCCCTACATGTTCTGCAATCTTAACAATGTTTGTGACTTTGCTCAACGAGAGGATTACAGTTTCTGGCTTTCTACGCCCGAGCCAATGCCAATAGCTATGAAGCCCATTCAAGCGAGAGATGTTGGCTCTTACATATCGAGGTTACAATTCTATAATTCCTATTGTTTTTATTAGAAAGCATTAAGAGCTAAAACTATAATCCGTATCAATTTAACCTTAAACTTATTAAATAAAAATATTTTAACACATATTTATCACGTCTTTAAATTAAATTATTCAAGTTTATAGTTATTGCATTATTTTTAATTAAATTCTACATTAAGAATAAAATACAAGAAATTCGACCTTTAAAAATCGATTTTTTTTAGATTTTTAGAATTTTTTCCTTGCCTATTGGTCGTATGATTTTTTTTTCCTTATTTGTCATCTATATTTATAAACCGATATAAAAAAAAAGTTTTTGTTGTAAGGGGGACATCTTTTCTTAAAGAATATATGGGACACTCTTGTGTCCCATATTATTTTGAATGGCAACTTTAGATTCCGAATATATATTGCGCATCGTGAGACTCGAGCTCAGTTTGTTAACGTCCACGTAAACTTGACCCCTAGGATCTCCAATGGCAAGTTACGCAAGGGTTGAGCCTAATTTGGTTAATCGAAAAAATTGCAAAGGGACATTTCGCTCCAGCATACTGTAATTCCAAGTCGGTTTTATTTTTTAATTAACGCAGTTTAATTGATTATTATTGTTTTAGATGTCAAGTGTGTGAATCATCGACACGAACAATCGCCATACATAGCCAAAGTAATGAAGTGCCAACGTGTCCGCAAGGTTGGGATGAATTATGGATTGGGTACAGCTTTTTAATGGTATGATTATCCTTGAAATTTAAGCTAATCAGAGTTAATATATTCTTACAACCTAAATATCTTTATCGGATATGCAGTTGGTCCCTGGCATGACATGGTCGTATATCCTTTGG
>JWHW01029585.1:287844-300458 GCA_000931545.1 Papilio glaucus | reverse complement strand
TTCATAACGCCCTTCTTACGTAACGGTAATGACGGTTTCATAGTATCACGTTTTCATTAAAAATGAAGAAATATTTTCTATAATATTCGACAAAAATTTTGACTCAAAGATCATCAAAATTTTGGTGTATAATACAGTTTAGAGTTAGAATAATCATCATTTGCCTGCAGCAGTCTAGTGCTAGGCAAGGGCCCTTCCTACCTTGTGCTGTTCGTGACTGATTACGTCATCACAAGAGTAACTGTTTCAATTTGTTTTAAGACTTCTTAGATATGTAAAGATGTAGTAATATGAACTCCTTCCTTTCGCAGCATACGGCAGGCGCAGACGCAGCTGGACAAAGTCTAATATCACCTGGATCTTGTCTCCGCGAGTTCCGTACACGTCCATTTATAGAATGTAACGGACTCGGTCGATGCAATTATTTCGCCACAGCAGTTTCCTATTGGTTGTCGACCATCGATGATAATAGAATGTTCTTACGACCCGAACAACAAACGCTCAAGGAAGATAAAGTTTCTAAAGTTAGCAGGTACGTCCAAACTTTACATCAGAAAATAATTTACAATTAATATAAAAAAAATACTTAAAGTCTCTTGCACTTCTTACAACCCATGTATCACAGCAGTGGTAAAGTTAGTGCAATAAGATAAACTGAATTAGGGTTAGGCGGCAACTTTAAAGTGAAACAACATTACACCTTCTATTATGGCAAAAAAAACTAGATATCGATCGATCGAAAGAATCGTTATTTACTAATTCATAGGCATTTTTTATAACATGGCAACATGTTCTTTTTTGCGTAGGTGGATGTCTATAGACAATACTAAAGTATAAATACAAACTTTAGCGGATAGAATTCAAAACGCTAAAATTATAATATTAACTAAAGTAAGCTGTAGTTAAAATATATTACTTAAAAAAAGGAAACTTTTTGCCTGCGGATAATAAGTGTGGTGTTGTTATCCGCAGGCAGAAAGTTTTCCTATGAATAACTCTCTCACTTTCGCCTACCAATGCAGGACTGGTAGATAAAAATTAGAGATATCACTAATCGACGATTTTCACCTGGCTCACCTGGCCAATACTATTATCAAAACAGTCGTAGGTACTTATGTAAGAACGATGTGGAGGTTAGTCGGCAAACTTTCTGCGCGCGGATAATATCTCCACAACGTTAATGCACAAATACCTTCTAATGTTCTAAGATAAAAAAAGACGCGGGATATCTACGAAATACGCGCGAGCGAGCAACACAAATCTGTGCGGTCGCGTTCGCGCGAACTGCTACGCGTACTAAAGCGTCGGTCATCGCACGAAAAATCATAGTAAGATCGAATCAACCACATATACGAGTTTCAGTAAACCCAGTAACTGGCAATAGATGACCATCACTACTAAATGTAAAAACGTGCCAATTAGCACGAATTATTAGGAATACGAACTTAAGTGTGCTTTCATTAATTTTAAAGCGGCTTTATAACTTCGTATTAATATCTACCTATGTTAACCATTTGGTTTTATACTAAGATTTGCAAATGACCTGCGGATTTGTTAGCCGTACCTCGATTCAAATAAGCTATAACAGTGCTAATAAGAGCCATAATGGTCGAAGAGCTATGTAAATATTTAAATTGTGTAATATTTGAATTTAAGATGTTCGGTGTGTATGAGACGAATACCGGGCCCGCCGGCTGGCACCTTCTACCAGACTGGCGACGTGAGGTCGGTACCCAACGAGGTGGTGCGGCGCCCTCCGTACTACCCTGTGCGTCGCAGACCCAACGTGCGGAGATACGGCATCCCGCGCGGCCGACGCCAGCCCCTCAGAACTTATAAGCGCGTCGCCACATAGTTCAACAACATACTCTCTTATGATAAACTATAATTGAAGTGCTTACAACAATATTTTTAAACTACTTAAGTAATTTTAATACCTAGAAACAAAATCTTTTTATAGCTAAGCGTCAAATCTCATTGTCACTGCCATCTTTGTATTATAATAAATTATAGTTCTATGTTGTAGAAAACTCTGGCACTTGACAGAATATTTTAGACTTTGCTCTTAATCTATCTTCATATCTAGAGATATAGACGAAATAATCATGGAAAGTACGAGGAACCTATTACATGAACTTGTTGTGACAAATGACATATATAGAGTATTGTATGTTATACGTTGTCAGCGTTAATTTCTAAATATAGTGATTACCTCGTGAATATATATGTAGCGTGTGCTTAAATAATCATCTCTTCATTTAATTTTAGTCATTTAATGAAAACATTTACAGTCGTTTAGAGTAGAGATACGAAGAACCCGTATTGTAGTGAGCGGTCGTTAAAACGCCCAATTTTGTAAATAATAATACCATGTAACGAATACATTTGTAGATTAATAAAATTACACATATTATATAAGAATCTTTTTTTATTTCTTAAAATAAATAAAAAATGAATAAATATTTATTTCTGAATTGTCTTATATTGATAGTGTGTTAGTAACAATAAAAACTTCGCCTAGGGTAAGTATTAAGAAAATTATCACTAGAACAAATACACGATACCATTTATTTGACGCACAACGCCGCGGTAACCCCAACATTGCTCTAAGGTTATTATATTGAATACGCAGAGCACCGTAAGCCCTGTCCGTAAAAGCGACCCACACCGTGCTAGTGCATTACATGATGTGGCCGGTCATTTCATGAAATGGCAATCTAAAACTGACCATATCGTTCAACGTTTAATGATATGAGCAGCTAAACGTACGACTACTTCATATGACCAAACATTAGTGATCATATCGTAAAATAGTTACATTGTCCACCGTTAGTCGCTGCTATTGTTTTTTTTTTGTGATGCATTATGGCGGCGGACAATTATTGTGATAAAAAGCCAATAATAATGTGCCAATTGAAGAAAAATATTAAATGAAATGCTGTTACGATACAAATTTAACCAAGATTACTAAGATTAAACGAATAAAATAGATGACAAATAAAAGAAAGCAGGGTGACCACGAAATGGAAATCAACGGATAGTAGTAATTGATATCAGTGTTTAATTGTAATTGATTTAATGAAGGTTATGATTCGTCAAAATGAACAATTTATTGATATTGAAAGAGAACACGCGCATAGAAGTATCTTTTAAGCTGCATAGAAAATGATACAATTCGGAAGCGAGAATTTAAAGTTGCAATTTTTTAACTTTCTTTACTGTTTTGACTAAGCAATGCGACGTTCCTTGCGTTGTTGGGTTGAACATAGACCACACTCCAAAAGCGACTCTAAGGCTTTCGAAATAAGGGCATTATGTTTACGAAATTTCATTTAACAGTCAGTTTTGAGAGAAACCGCAATAAGAAATATACACAGAGTTCGGGCGCTTGGTGTGAGAACACGCGTTGATTGTAAATCGTAGTCTGTGAATAATTCTAATTCTTAGTGTAAATTAGGATTATTGCAACTTAGATTTAATATTTATACTTGTAAATTAAAGTAATTATGTATCTAGGGCAAATTTTAGTTTATTGTTCTTAAATTTGAATTAGTGATCTAATAATATACACATATAAGAGGTATTCCACGGCGATGCCACATCCAGGCAAAGTACTACTTACTTTAGAGTTTTGTATTGTATTGAGAGTAGTGTATTGGGGGCGTATGGTGATGAATGTGTCAATGAGAATGGCTAAAGTCTTCTCGCAGTCTGTGTGGAAAAGAATCTTGTTGAGGCAAATACCTTGTTCTGCCACAAGAAGATTCATATGTATACATGGGAAAGAGGGCAAGACAGAAGCATAATAGATTTTGTAGTTATGGAAAGAATGAAAATCGAGGTAGTAGATACGAGGGCCTATCGAGGTTCCAACGTTGGAACTGACCATTATCTAGTGTTATGCAGGGTCAAAGGTTTGTTCAAGCGTTGGCGATATCGAGCACCTGCATCTACTACCCAGATAGAACGTATTAAAGTAGAACGATTGATCGACTTCAAGGCAAACATCATTTTTTTTTGGAAATACGTCAAAAATGCCAGAGGCAAGTCAGTGAAGGAGATTGTGATCGATGAAAAGAATGAAATTGGGTAAAGCACCTGGGTATGACAGAATTTCCCTTGAAATGTGAGAGCTGGAGAAGGTTTAGTTGCAAGCCTGCTGTGGGTCTTTTTCAATATATGTTGGAGACATTGCTTAGTACCAGAAGATTGGCGAAAAGCTGTTATCGTCCCTTTATATAAAGGAAAAGGTTCCTTCTCAGCATTATGGGAAAACTTTATGCTAAAGTACTGATTGAAAGATAGAGAAGAAAAATCTCATCTCAAAAGAGAAGAAAAATTTTTCTGTTTGCGTCACTCATTTTACAAAATGGAAAACTTAAAATATCATTAGCATTATTTACGAGTACGAGTTCTGCCGTGGCACTAGTGCTGCGGAAACGACTCGAAGGGTGAATGATGTGTATGGCGGTCGTGTTGCCAAAGAAAACACAGTTCGTTTTTGGTTCCAACGTTTTCGTTCTGGAAATTTCGATCTGCAGAACAAGCCCCGTGGACGGCCTGAGACTCAAGTTGATAATGAAGAGTTGAAGGCTGTTGTGGAAGCGGATCCATCGCAAACCACGTCCGAGTTAGCTGCAGGATGCGATGTTAGTGATAAAACTGTTTTAATTCAATTGTGGGAAACAAAATGAATGGGGCTATAGTGAGGAGTCAGAATGTGTGTCAGGCTCATCTGGCAATACACAATTCGGTACTGGTCCCCACTTTAGTGTATGGAAGTGAGAACTGGGTTTAGCAGCATGTTAGTAAAGTTAATGCTGTTGAGACGCGATCCTTAACATACTTCGTTAGGTGTGACATTGAATGATATAATGAAAAATAGCATTATAAGGAGGAGTGTGGCTTAAAAGTGGCTGTTGTGATTAGAATTGAGAAAGGTATGCTTCGGTGGTACGGTAACCTTCTCTATAGTATTTTGCTAGGAGGTAAAGATAAAAACAATTCATTTGTCAATAAAGTGACGCTATATTACAATAACAAAAAGTATTTACATTTCACCTGGCTTATTTTATTCTATTGGCCTACTGACTGAATCTAAATGTTTTAACTTATGGTCATCAATCATAGGCCTTGATTCATATGTACAGATTGTAACTCCATGCTTGTGTCCAGCAGTCCATTCTCCCTTTAAGCCAATGTAGTAAATTTTTGTTGTTTCTGCACCATAATTAGTAGGAAAGTGCATTGTTAAATGTGATACAGAAGAAAAAGTGACTATTCTGAAAATTAAAACATAATTATTGAACCTTTAGTCATATAGTTTTCAATATGAAAACTATATACAAATGTATATGTAAGAAAATTATTAAAAATAAGTAAATCAATACCAATTCATAGGTCCACATAGGCCTCAAAAGTTTAGCCAATAGTGAAACGGCTTGAATAGTGCACACTAGGTTTAGACATAGATTTTAGATACATATATGCTCATCTTACTTAGGTGTATACTCCAAAACGCCTTCTGTATCTTTTTGCAGTTCAAACACTTGATCTGGTTCCATTGAAGTGTCATCAAATGTCATATTAGGCTTATTTTTGAATCTATAAAATAGTCACATTAAAAGTTTAATTTATTAAAATTTAATTTTATCCCAAAATAAAAACATTAAAAAATGGAAAATTTACACCTCCTTTACATCTTGACTTTGTTAAATTCTATAGGGCTTACAATATATGAAAATAATAATATGTAAGTTATATTCTGCTTTGCTTGATATTTAACATTTGGTGGTCCTAGTTTCGACCTTCGCATGGTCCATGCGAAGGTCGAAACTAGGACCACAACCAGGACCTTTACTTGACTACTAATTCCATCATAGCATATATATTGTACAAACAATTTAAATTCTTTAATTCATCCAACAAAACAGGTGATCAGACATTGTGCACATACATTTAACTGAATGATACTAACATATTACATGGCATGATAAGTTAATGTGTCGACTCATAGCAGCAACAAACAGGAGAGGCTTGAAGAATAGTGAAACCGAAAATAAACACCAATACTAAAATATACTCACAATCTTAACTTAGCTGGATGTAAATCTGAATCTTCTGATCTTACTATGATTCCCTTTAACTTTACATTACCTGTAAATGGGATATTAAATAGTAGTTCTTCATCAGCATCACTTTCCACACACTGAAAGCAAAATGAGCAGTCTAACTTATACTTTTGAAGTATGTATTTTGTAATATAGTTACTCAATTTATATTAAATTTGAAACTAACCTCAGAAGTATCTAACCGTCTCTCCCAAGGTTTAAATACTGTTTTTCCAGAACCATCTACACTCTCATTGAGACATTGTAGATTATCTTTATCGATTTTTTCAAAAAGATTATACTGTAAGCCTATCTCTTCTGGGTTTCCATGACCGTGATCATGGTTTCCATGATTACAGTGACTATGATGAGGCATTTTTAACGTGACAAACACAATATATACTAACTACCAATACTCTGTTTCTTTACGCTCTTCCCGTTATGGAATTACTCTAGGACTTACTACTGAATCAAATTAATTCAATTCAACTTCAACAAGGTTTCCTGGTTTCCAGTGGCGTAAAGACTTGTCGTGATACGATACAATGTTTCTCTCAATCAATGTATTCGTATAGCATCAATTTGGTTATTTGGTATCAATGTAACAAACGTATTACGTTACGTTCGCATTGTCATTTGATTGTCATTTCAAAAGTTGTCACATATTTTGACATCGAACATTTGTCACAAAAAGTATCGATACAATGTTATTGCGATTGGTACCGTACCAACAGAAACATAAATTGTGTGTTGACTCAACACGCAGAGCGAAATGCGATGCGAATGTGAACTCACTTGGGTTTTGCTGTTGGTTGTGTTGAAATTGTTGAATTGAGAGACATTATTTTATCAGGGCTGCTGCCAGATGAATAGGTGTGACTGAGTGTAATCATACGCGAATTACAAAACAATCATATTCCAAAAAAATCTTATTTTTATTAAAAATTAACTGACTTTATTTTAGTTTTAGAAAGGAAATGCAATACAACTATTTATTAGACTATATTCTAAGGTAACAAACTGCTGTAGTAACTTGTCAAGAAATGATGTGAGAAGCGTAGACTACAGTTTCAGCGGTAATATGTAATGTAATGATTTTTTTTTGAGATTGAAACCCAACGTATCTATATTCAAAGTTTCTTAATTTGGGCACTAAAAGCAGTCAAGGATGATGTTTTTTTAATTATTTCAAATACCTCAAAAAATCTTCAACACATTTTATTCATCTTTTTGTCATGCAATGTAGTAATGAACTACATCTTTTTTTTTTCAAAGAAACCGTCGTCTAAAAATTAATAGGTGCTCTAAACGGGCACAAGAATATAACGGGTATAATTTCTTGCAATTAAAATTATTTTTATTCTGGATAATCACTTTTATTTATAAGATTTTACCTTCCTTGTAAAATATTGATTTGGCAAACAGTTAAGCTCCAAAAATATTTCTTAACATTACTCAATGCCTGGCCAGGCATTGAGTAATGCGTCGTCGAACATGAGCTACCTCGACGCGTATGCAGAAGAATAACATCCTGATCCTGAGCGAAAATATCAACTGGTCGGTGGTCACAGGTTTAACTTTACTTGCTTCCTGTTTGCGTTGAGATCTCACATAAAACTAGGGACAGAGGGGTCTAACATACTTTGAAAAAAGTAATAAAATCAATTTTGAGTTGTTTATTGGCCTACAGACAAAATGAGTTTCTTCAACATATTTCGCACATTTTTGTTTGTTTTCTTATAAAAGTTTTTGAAGTTTACTTCTATTCTTCTATTCTATTCCTCTAGAAGTCGATTTTCGTGTATAAGCTCGGGATATGAAAATCTATGAGGAGTAAATCAAACTAAGCGGACGCACCTCAGAAGCGGATTAAGGCATTACTTGTCACAAGGTCTTCTACAACACAAATATTTACAGGAAGGATATTTTCACCAATCCGATTTTGTTATTTAAAAAAAATGGGAGTTTTCTTTATGGTTAAATAAAAAAATATATTGAAATAATTATTGTTAAAACATCTACAAATTAAATTTATATACTCTTTGGTCGTGAAATATAAAATTTTATTATAAATTAAAATATTATACTGGCAATTTAATCAGGCACAATAGTTCGTCGAGCAGTTTTTGCTTTCGAGTGACGGAAGACAAAAAATTAATTAAATTAGAAAAACGAAAAGATATTGTGTGACTACGTTTTATTTTAATTTACTGTGCAATCAAAAATATTAATTTATCAATCAGATTTTATTACAGGTCATGATGCCTATGACAAATTGCTTAACTTTTTCCATAGCCTTTTTATGTTTGTGTGTTATTTTATCGGCCGATAATTTTGTAAGAGCTAATGAAAACGATGCCGAAAGCATAACAAAAATTGGACAGGGCATGGGGCACATTATGAACATTTATTATTGGTACGTATTTGAAAGATAAAATTATTGTTTACACAATCTATAATTGAACATTGTAACTGATTTGATGCGATGTTCTTTAGTTTCATAAACGTATTCTGACGTTACAGAATATATTTAGTTCTCTCAGTATCTGTATTCATTTCTTTAAGCTTTTAATTTTCACACCACTGCTTTTGTACTTATGGATTGAATTTTTAGTTATTCCTGTGGCTACAGAAAAGTATTTGAAGACTATGCTGGCATAATCCACCAAAAATATCCTGAAATTTCTGTTATTGGTGCAAACTATGACCCACCAGGCTTAAACATGTACCTATCTAGACTTATTGTAAGTATAAAGTTACATATCTCATATTTGAACAACCAAAATGGTAACATTAATCTGTGATGATTGTTTATAAATAAACAATATGGTTAGTAAGGACACCTGCTCAATGTTCTTACCAATATATTTTTTAGCTTGAAAGCACAAGCCCAATTATGTGTGAAATTCAGCTTGGGATAATTGGTCACACAGTGGAAAAGGATCTGTACTGGAATGTGAGGTGTACATATGACAGGCGTAGAGTTAAAAGACAATTTCTGTTTCCAGGGCTTAGGCAAGATGATACTCATCATGTGTGTTCTGAGTGGTGTGAACATTTTTGCTTGGCTGAATAAACCTCAACCTAGCTGGTGGAGTTGGTGTTTGGAAAATAAACTATATGCCTGCATGATGATGTTCTTTTTGGCTAACATGATTGAAGGACAACTGGTTTCATCTGGTGCATTTGAAATATCTCTCAATAACATTCCCCTTTGGTCAAAATTAGAGACTGGTAGAATTCCTCAGCCTCCTGAATTATTCCAAATCATTGACAATACTTTGCAGTTTTCTAAAATGGACATGCCAAACAATAATTATGTACAATAATGTTAGTATCTTATGTTGTAGTAACATGGTTATGGTTGGAATACAATCAGATCATGGATAGTGATTCTTAATTTTTCTTATTTAATAATATAAAGATCAATACTTTTAACTTTGTTTTTGAATATAGGTATCCACATCTATATTAATTGAACTTTACAGTACAAATAATGTTTCTATGAACATTGTTTGCTAGTTAGCACTGTATAATTGTGAATTACGCAGCAGTTTCCTCTTTTACTTAGATAAATTATCTAGTCAAGGATAATTAACAAAAACAATTTAAAGCTCATACAATTTGTGAAATATTGTTAATAAAGATTGAGTAATATTATTATTATATTTAATTTGTGTTTCATTTCTTCGCAATATGTGTTTCACTAGTCAATTGGAGTCGAACAGAATAGTCAGATTTCAGTCAAGGTAGGTATTGACAATAGTTAAACACGGTGCCGTCTAGCGACACACTGATTTCCCGCAAAAACTAACGGTCAAAGAATGGCAACAACCGTACAGATAAAATTGTATACTGATCTTCACACGTGAAATAATATGTCTGAAGGACCGGCGCCGAGTGAAAATATCTTTGATTAAATATCTGGACAGTGATAGTGATAGATAGTGATAAAGTATTGTGATTTATAACTCCAGTCAGCCCGTGACTGCACAGTGAACGATGACAGATTAAAAAATGGGGTTGGGGGGCGAAAGGTGAAAGTTTAGGGTTGTATTTATTTTAAACCAACTTCAAAAAGGAGTATTTTCAATTCGATTGGTATTTTTTGATTGAGATGTATGATCCGATTTCGATGATTTCTTTTTTGTTCGATAGCTAGTGCTCGCCATTTGGTCTCATTTTTAACCGACTTCAAAAAGGAGGAGGTTATCAATTCGTGTGTAATTTTTTTTTTTTTGTTTGTTACTTCAGAACTCCGGTCCTGGTGAACCGATTTCGATGATTCTTTTTTTTGTTCGAGAGCTAATGCTTGTCGATTGGTCCCATTTTTTTAGTCAAGATCCGACAGGTAGTTGTTGAGTTATTCTTAATAATGCATAATATGACAACGTTGAATTTTACTTTCTTGGCTTACGTAGGCTAAACTATAGGACTTACATTAAAATGATGTATGAAATAATTGTAGCTATTTATATGAGCTAAACAAAAGTCCGCGATGACATATATCTATCTTCTATAGTTGTCTCACAATAACCATTTTTATCCCAGGAAACATTCATTAAAACGCACTCGATACTTACTACTCGATTATTCGTGTTCGGTATGAACATGTATGAATCACAGAACATATACCCTTATCCATTTAAATGCTAGTTGTCAAGAGAATTTAATGTAGATTATAATTGTTCTTTGAACTATATCATTCTGACCAATAGTTTAGAAGATATCAAAAGTTTAAACTACAAAGTAAGTAAAACTTAATAAAACTTCGCGCAAGTAATTTCAAAAGCCCCCATATAAATTAGATTCACTAAAAATCGAGAAAAAAAACTTTTAAACAAAAACAAAACCGACTTCAAAAAACTATATTCAATAACAAGAAATGCACTTAAAAGTATAAAATAATTTTACGCAATTAAACATAAGAATCAATTCTTAATCATATTTATGCGTAAATGACAAAGTTGAGTTTTACTTTCTTGACTTACGTAGGCTAAACTGTAGGAAGTACATAAAAATGAAGTATGAAAGAACTGTAGACGTTTAAAAATGCTAAAAAAAAGTCAGCGATGGCATATCTCTATCTCCTACGGTTATCTCACAATAACTACTTTTTTCTTTGGAACAATCAATTAAAAATAATGCGCTATTTTCGACGCTATTTTTTTCGTATTCAGTATTAATCTTTATCCAAATAAATATGTTTGTATGCTAGAGTATTAAATGTAGATTATAATTTACACTATAACGTTATAACAGATAATTTAGTTTTCTAAACTATCTGTTATAACTTTATTCAACTTTGTCATTTACGCCATTATTAAGAATAGCTCAAAAACATCTGGTCGGATCTTGACAAAAAAAATGAGACCAAATGGCGAGCACTAGCTGTTGAACAAAAAAGGAATCATAGAAATCAGATCATAAATCTCGGCATAATCGATGTACATACAAAAAAAAAACAATAGAATTGCTAACCTCCTCCTTTTTGAAGTCGGTGAAAAAGAAACAATAATTTTAAATTATGTTTTTATATTATTTTAATGGACGGTATACATTATGAATGTTTGATCACAGTAAAACTTATCATTAATTGCATACACAAGATTCACATGACTGTTATTAACCGTGAAACATAATATTACTTAATTTTTATTGCAATAAACAATCTTAATTTCGCGTGCTAGGGTGTGGCTAACTCGATAAATATATGAATACTTATATTTATAACTTGGTTTAAAACAATGAATTGTCTATGGGAGTTGCACATGGCACATGGGGCATGAGTGTCGTATGACGAGGTCGTGCCGCTGCGCGGCGGCGCCGCACGTGGAGCAAGTCCACGCCGCGTGCGGCGCGCACAACACACGCCCCGACACCGCGCACCCGGGAAATTGCGCGCCGCACGACCAGCAACGTTGCGACCTGTCGACCGTACTCTTTGTCAATAACATATATCCCTTCAAAGTACTACGCGATGTGTAGTTGCCGGTTGTATACCTATGCACACTTTTACAAACCAAGTGTTCGATAAAAAGAAGCGTTAAAATTAAATTTCATAATTCAATTTTAATTAAATATAGAGTCATCATCGTTCACCCAAGCAATTTATGAAAGTTATGTACGCGCCCTTTTCCAATCTCATCGCCGTAACACAAAATATAGTGCTTTAGAAACAAGCCCGCTAAACTGGCAATCCGACGTCCCCTCCCGCGACTTCTAAAAATGCATCAACTATTATCTAATATACTAATTGACCTCTGGGTGACGGCCGCGCCCCAATAATGCGCGCGCTTTAAAATAAAGTATTATATGAAAACAATATTAAAAAAAGCAATAAAAGATTTAAGCTCACTGTTGGCGATGCAAAGCAGATATCCTAAACTACGTGTTACAAATTGTGTTGGCGATGCAAAGCAGATATCCTAAACTACGTGTTACAAATTGTATAATAAAATAAAGCGAGGCACCCGAGCCGCATACTAGTTGTAACCACCTTTG
>JWHW01029585.1:236358-247399 GCA_000931545.1 Papilio glaucus | reverse complement strand
CATTAGACTAATACAGGGTGAACTTTGACCTTTACGCATAGAATATGCACAAGGTACTTCGACTTTGCAATCTATCTGTATGTAATCGTCAGAGTAAGATGTACTGAACAATTGATTTACGGCACCATTAGCGGATGTAGGGAGCAGATAAGGGGCCTAATCCCTCCCTCCCCCTCCCCCGATTATCAAAATGACGATATTGATAATTATTTAATTATTTTTTCAGACAGCATTAAACTGCCTTATTCTAATTTAAATACCTTATTTATTTATATATAATTTTATTTAATTTGTGCCCCCCACCCCACTCTCTCTTAATCCTGGAAACGCCCATGATGATGACGTATATTAAGATTCGCAGTGCGCGCTTCGAATCTTATTATACGATGCCATAAATGATTTACTACTCTAAAAACTGCTTACATCTTATTAAAAAGAGTCATAAAAATAAAAGAAATAATTAGCGTACTCCTTGACCTATTCAAAAATTTTATTTAAATGCGAATTGTCATTTAACTAAAAAAAATCTATACGTGTTTTTAAAGTTTTCTAAATGTTTTAGAGTAGATATTACTTCTAAATAATAAGTTTGAGTGCGTACCGTACTTGTCTCCGTGACACTTTGATTTCAGAAATATTCTGATACTATAGATATTATATAGACATTAACAGATATTTTATGATAAATAAATGTTACTTGATTGTTCTGAATAATCTATACTTCAAACGTGTTATGGATTATAGATTTATGAACTCGTTTTCATTGATATTGTATTTATTTTTTGTTATTTTTTAAAGAAAACAATTATAATTTTTAATACGGTTTTATTAAAAACATGTTGATTTATTTAGTACAATGACAACTACATTAAATGGTACTTGTATGATTTAGATGAACAGCCGCACCGTATGCGAGATAATTGTCTATTGCGTGTTTTAATCAATTATAATGTTACCATATACGTAGTGCCAAATTTAAATGTTGTAAATTAATAAAATAAACGACATGAAAAAATCAAGAATAATTTTATTATTAACCAATATTTAATTTAATAACACGATAATTTAAATCAAATTAAATCATCTGAGAAAATAATTATTGTAAAAAATGACACATGCCTAATGCGAATAGTACGATGAGTGCTAGTGTGAGAGCGAGACAAACGTATTTGCCGGCGACTGGGTGACAGAAGAGTTTGGCGCGCAGCTTGAGGGTCGCCGCGTACATGAGCACCGCGCTGATGTCCTCGTGCGATGTGTCCTGATGCAGGAAGGGACGTACGCATAGTTCGTGACCCACGGATTGCGTGCGTCGACACTCTCTCGACAACCGCGCCGCCTGGAATTAATTAAATATCAAGATAATAAATGATCTTAGAGATTAGGGTAACACTAAAAGCTACGTTTAGTCATCGAAAAGAGAATATTTTATCGTTAACCTGCACAAAGGGCGCTACAACCGCAGACAACCAAAGCAATTGGTTGAGAATGCTTATTCCCGCAATGGGTTCGGTCTCCGTGTCCACCTTGTCGAGGTCCAGCAGCCACATGAGGCCGGACGCCGCCCAGGATACGTTCACTATAGTGAACAGGCACACAGCAGGTGCCAGCTCGTCGTTTAGATACTTCAGTAACTTTCTGAATTCAGCTATTTCCTAAAAAAAAAACAGTATTGTAACTTACGTCAACTTAACTTACTTTACGTCTATATGGTCGTCATATTTTTCTTGCGTTCGTGCAATGTTTATTTTACGTTTAAGTTCAAGTTTATTTACATCATATCACACTATCGACATTTTTCTTTGAAAGAATCCCATTGGTCGTGACATTGTTGGTATCCTGGCCCTCAATGTCACAGAGGATACCATCCGCCACAGGTGTATGAAAAGTTGTCTCGCGATACGATACATAATAGTCGTGAACGTAAAGCAGCTATTTTCGTTTACATTAATTTCCCCTTTTCCTCTAATATAACTAAGGATATTTCTAAAGTTCCGCGCACGATATAAAACAGGAAATATGGACATGACTATACAAAATAACAGAGAGCGATAACTCTATATCCTGGCAACTGTATCACTGGCCTCATTTTATATCACGGGACTCACAATTATTATTATTTTTAAACATAACAAATTCTATTGTGTTTAATTCTATTTACATCTATTACTTGACAGAAATATGATGAATATTTTTGTATAATAATACATAGTTTATCTATAAAGAATTTCATAACTAGTTTTTGACATGAAAAGTATCATAACAAAATACACGAATCCAGCCGCCGAAGATTAGAATAACATATCAGTCACCCTCATCCAATTCAATGGCGTAATAGTTCTGTTCAGCAGGCGCTCTTTGAGGAACATGAGGTGCGCCTGCAGCAGCTGCGCTTGCAGGCAGTAGCTGGTGATGACTGTCGCTTGCACCATGTCGTGGATCAATGTGCAAATTATAAGAAGTATTTTCAATGCCAATCTCATCTCATTTGAACTATTAAACAAAACAAAATTAATTAGGTACTGATTACATAGATAATTAAACCAAAACGTAAGTAAAATTAAATAAATAATATAAAACAAGCCCATAACCCAAAGATTATGGATTCCACATACATGTTCAGTTACTCTCAATACTTTTTTTAGTGCCATCAACCCTCATATTAAGATCGTCTAGGACGACCTCTCTCAACTCTGCCACATACTTTATCAACATACATTTCTCTTATCAATCTTCATTCATCCTTTCAATATATGCGAAACATTCAAGCATACCTTTTTCAATTTTAACCACAAAGTTTTAGTTAGTACAGTTCTGTAAAATAAGATTACCTCGTTTCCATCCATCTGAACATGATAGTCCCCCTCGCCAACATCAAATTGACCGAACACAAAGATATGCACATCCAGACGACGCTGAGTATTATGAAGAACCATAACATGCGCAGCAGACGCTTGGGGTTGGCCGCGGCCATTCCTTGAGGAGCATAAGAAGATAAAAGGAATACCTGCGAAGAAATTAATTTTAAATATAGTGATATATTTATTTCAAACTTTGCAATAATATCTTACATAAAATAAATTACAAGAGAGCTTTTAGGCATTCATGGCATTAAAGATTCACTATTTGAAGGTGAAATATCAAGAGCTCAATACATTTAGAAAAAATACAGGCAGTTCGTCGAAAATGTTTTAAATTCAAATAAACATGTTGCATGTCGAGCATTTCGATCTTCCGAATCTATAAAATTTTCCCCTACCAAATATCGTCTAACGGGGCTAAAGATGTTTCACTTAAAAAATTAAGTTACGTTCCATTAATTTACAAAATAAAGGTCAACTACATTTGTTAAAAATTACTTACCCTTTCCATAAGATTTTGTAACTGTTCATTATCTGATATTCTAAACAAATAGAGGGCATATAGAAAACCTAAAAAGTGTAAAACACTAGGCCCGATGTACGTTAAAGTTACATTTCCGTAACATATTTGTTTGTATGTATCGTATTCCAGAGAAGACGTCATAGCGAGGGGCACTAATTTGTAACAAAAACCTCTGTCGCGTCTAAAAAAATACAAAATAGAGATTATTAGATTTCAATTAGTCTGTATACCTGAAGAATATCACGCACCAGCAAGGCAAATGTTAACCCGATATGGTGTGACCGCTACCCATAGGCATCTACAATCAGTGAGTTGCAATGCGTTGCCTACCTTTAATGGACAGAGGAAGGAGCATACAGAAAACTGATATCTCCGTTTCCTATTCATCCCCTCTCCTGTCAAAAACTCATCCCCTTCCCATCATTTCCTTATTAGAAATGATAGGTAAGGGGAAGAAGAGTAGAATTAGGCCGCCAGCACCTCACTCATTGAACGAAACGCTTCCTTCTGCTTCACGCCTGTCGTCTGTGAGGTCGTGGTATTTCACCGGTCGTGGTCGGTTCAGTCGTGCAACAGATATTGCAGTTGCGGGCTCTTAATTTACACTGTTGCTTTGTAAAGCATAATACTATAAAAAATCATTCACAAACATTGCTGACTTTTATAGTTTAAAGAATAAAATAAATAAATATGCGCTCACGCCCGTAACCCAGAGGGGTAGGCAGAGATCATGGATTTCCATTTGGCGCGATCCTGGCACACCTCTCTCGCTTCTTAGTTTAAAGAAATACGCGGATATACAACGGAGAAAAACTAAAAAGCTTCAAAACTTGAATTGAGATTTTGTTTTTCTGTTTTGTTATATTAGTAAGCAAAAGCGGGTTAAGTTGACATGAAAATACCAAAAGCGACTTTAAGGCTTTTGAATTAATTATTCAATTTCTATTTAAATTTCCGCAGAAACGGTGCATTTTTTTAATGGAAGTGGTGTCGGGGGAAAGAGGGTCTCTCTCCTTCCCTCCATCCCCCAAAACCTGCCACTTAGTTCTAAATTTAAATCCTAAGAAGTTAACAATTCTTTACATCATTAAACAATTTAACTACGATTTGAAGAGCTGATAATGTAGGCCAATATATATCTTTAAAAAATGTATATTTACCTGAAGCAGGCCATATATTGCAATATGTACCCTAAAAACATTAACACGGCTACTTGCGCGGAATGATAATGCGAAAAACAAATGGCATATTTGGACGAGTTAGAGATATCGACCACGGGTCTCAGACCCATTATAGTTAGTAGTTTCAAATAAGGAACTAATATCTGAAATCAAAATAGTATAGTTCATATTATAAATATCTTTGTTTAAAAAATATGTCGTGTATTAAGTTCATTTACTTTATTATACCTTTGACTTGCAGTAATGTAATATAGCGGATGTGCTCATGTACTCTGTATCGGGAGATTCGGTTATTTCACCAATCTGTAGTATAAAAATATAGAATCGGCATCTTGTCATACAAATACAGAATTCTTAGAGCAAAGTTATGGAATGTAGTTTTCCAATGACGGCCACCATCCGATACTTTGCTTGAAAAATAAATTTATGTGATACGATATAAAACGACTTTAATTTACAACAAATAAATAATTACGATGTCCGGTAAGGTTTCACACACAAACCACAAAAAATTTTAAATCATCCATTTTAAAACAGGATAAAAGATTTTTTTAGATTAAAACAAATAAAGATGCAATGGATTCAAGCAGTATTTTATAACGATTTTGGTAACATGTGTTTCTTAATCACTTTAGTCAATAACGATTGATAGTAAATATCTTAGCATACCGTATTACCAAAGGTAATGCTTCTTACCTCAACACTGTTCGCGCCCAGACTCGACCTCCGTGACGTTTCCATGGCTGGCCCGCCCCCCAGCTTGTCGTTGTCCAGCACATGGCTGTCCAGTAGATCACTGGCTGCACAATCGCGAAAACAAACTCACATTATCCATTTAATAGCCAATATCTACACGTTAATTACTGTTAACCATAATGTACAAAAGATAACTCGTTGTTAGTCTTTCTATGAACATCGGCGCCTCTTTACGTACAGTTTCTGAACTCGCAACCGTAACACTTACCGCTGCCGTAGGAACCATTGTCGTTTTGCATTATATTCTACACACAAAATTCTATAATCTTCAAAACACCTTGCAAGAATTTAGAACAAGAATTCCGGAGCCGGAGAACAAATTTAGAAATACCCTCTCTATTTGTGTTCATGCTTAAATATGCATCCTTGCATACTTGAAATTCTAGTACCACGACCAAACCTTTAAATAAATAACAACGCACTGTATTTAGACGCATGGTTGTAATGAAAGTTGCCGCAGTAACGAGCCAGAGGTAAATAACCGTCTTTGTTTGAGACAAGCTGTTTATTATGTAGTTGCATAAATTAATAAAAATAAAGATATGAACGTTGCTGTTACTTTAAATTTGTGACTCTGTAATATATTATATAAATTATGATATTTTCAGTGTATTCAAAAATATTAAAAATCTTGTACAGGTTCACAATAAGGTACACAACCTTATTGTCAAACTATACAAGATTGTGATCGTTTCAATGTGTATAAAAATTAATATTTAATGAGTTAATTTTTGAATAGCAGCTAAAACAGTTATGTCTTTTGTGTAAACTTTTTTTAGTAAAAATATGAAATTTAATCAATTTACTTTTATTATATATGTGACAGTGATATTGGTAATAATATTAACTTTATAAGTAGTCTAGTAGTAAGTACTAAAAGGAAAGTTATCTGCGTAAGAAAACAAAACAACCAATGGTTTATTATCATAACATATGTACATTGAACTCTGATAACCCTATATAATATTGATAAAAAAACTTTCATGAGACACTTTTATATAAACTGACATTCACTACATTATTTATTTATTCATTTAATCGTAAATATTAAAATTAGTAATAATTAAAAGTATCTTCAAAATATTATTGGTTTTCAAATCAGTATGTTTTAATTATCAAAGATTATGAAACAATTTGCTAACTTCCTGCGAGTTTAAACTATATATAAATATGCGCTTACGCTTGTAACCCAGAGGGGTAGGCAGAGATCATGGATTTCCATTTGGCGCGATCCGGGCACACCTCTCTCGCTTCATACATCTACTCATACATGCTCGTCGGTTATGGGTGCTCCTTATAACGCTCTTTTTTCGTAAGCCACTAATCTGATCGGTATAAGATCTCCTAGTTTAAACTACATCATACGTAAGCATTATATTGATTATTTTAATGAATATTTATAGTATTAGGTCAGTGTATATCATCTTGCTTGTTTTCGGCCAGGACAACGTTCAATTTTTTTACTGCTGGCAGATAACTGCCGGTCGTTGTATTGTTATATCCCATTTTCTAGCGAGTAAATTACACTTATTTAATTTTTTATTTGCGATTATTACTTAACCCGTAAGACATAGAGAATTACCTAATAATATAATAACATAATTTTTTGTCCATAAAGTGTGATTGAACCACTTGGCGAAGATGTTTGGCTTGGGTGCTTACTTAGAGCCCGTTCCGCTGCAGCTGTTAGTTTAAATATTAGAAACGCTTTTTATCTTTATAACGAACAATCTACTCTGTGTTGCCGCATTAGGGTGCGTCTAGATCTAGCGAATTGCAGCAAGTGCACGCATGCGGCGCTCGCGCAGTTCGCGAACGGCTCGCGACCTGCACATTCGCCAGATCTGGACGTAGCCTAAGATACTGAAGGTACTAAACTTTCGAATTCTTATACAGACAGAATAATTTGGAATAGCTATTGTAAGCTTAACTGGTGGCAAAAGCTAGCCTTTAAGGTCAAGTACTAGATCGCTTGTAGCTTGTTTGAGTTAGCCTCGTTTTCTCAGCGAAAGTACCGCTTCTGACTGGAAATGATGTTGTATAAAATGGAAAAGACTGGTAATTTGGTATCTTTTTCCACAATTTTCCACTCCCATTAAAAAAAACTGTATTTGAAATCAAATCATAAGAACTCAATAACACACCAAATAAATTTAACAAAATATTTATTTAACTCGTTTTACTTTCTATGCAGTTTGTTCTTAGTCAAAAACCCTGTTCTTCGGACGAGTTGTTTTCTTTCTTCGTAATGTTTTTTCATCGTTTTTTGATTGTCAGAAACATTATTTTTACCGCGCATCGAAAATTTCATTTCTTTATTTCCGCCCGTGCCGGTCACCATAGTCGTAAAACCTTCTTTTGATAGTCGTTCCCCTAGACTGGTCTTACTAACTCTAGTAATGCTTCTTATATTTGTTAACTTGGGCGCATTACTAAATTCATACATCTTTTCGTTTCGCGACTCTTCGTCTCTTTCTTCCTCTTGCTTTTTATTTCTTATAAGTCTGTGTTGTTTCTTCATATCTTTTGCCCATGTTTTTTCATCGTCAGAACTTTCTTCACTTGATTGATACAACTCAATATCCGAGTCTTTCTCTTCTTCAACATGTTCAACCTGTGAATGACGCAAATTGCATATACATGACCAAAAACCATACAAACAAAAATTAATAATACATACAATAACAATAGTTGATTTAAAAAAACCCGGCTGGCTGTTAGATTATCATCATTCGCCACATCATCGTACTAGCTGTAACACTCCGGAAAGAATTGGAATCTAATGACAGCTCAGCCTTCAAAATCGTCCAAGCCATTTAGGCTACATGTGGACACAATGGAACAGACATACATACATACTTAAATGTTAATAACTCACCTCATCTGTTTCCATTACTTGATTTACCTTCTTTGTATTCTTTTTATCTAGCCTGGATAGCACCGGGTTCAGTAAACGGTATTCGTCAGCTTCCTTGTCAACTTCAAAATCGGGATTTTCAAATAGTTCCTGTCATTATAAATGTGTAAATCAGTACAACTCATATTGAAAAAATAATGCTGAACTTAAAAAAATAAATACTTTTTTTTTACCTTAAAGCGATTATCTTTAAGCAAATTGGTCGTTTGTTTACTCTTTCGGCTCTCAACATTTTGTAGTCGTGAAGCGAGTTCTTTGTTGACTTTCGGCAGATTATCATCTACCTTCAGCCTGGCCGGTCGCTCCTGTTCAATCTTTTCTCTTATCTTACGTTTCTTATATTCTTCAAAGGCAAACGGATCAGCTATTGTTTTAGCTCGCTTGTACAGTCGTGCATCCACAAAATATCTGAAACATTTTTTTATTATATTCATCGTCTTCAAAGCCATAAAACGTTAATTAGAGTTCCTGCCGCGCTGGGGCGGATACTGGATTGTAAATTTGGATAAGTTTTAACAAAGTAAAAACTAAACAAGCACACGTTTTATATAGGTTAACGCCTAACAAGTTAGTGTAATACTAAAACTTTTATTTGAATAATTATAATCAAGTTCACTTTAATTGTTGTGTGGGAAGAATTCTGATGCACTTAGCCACTTCCCCTGGATCCGCTAATGCTGCTCCCTTTAAGTTTAAAAACAATAATACATTCAACATTGAACTTACCCATGCATATACGCCCGCAATAAGTTTGTACCCAAAAGATGGTCCAAACCAAGTGATTCTAACTCTTGTTTCGTTATGAACTTGTAATCATCATACACTGTCTGAACGGCAGAACTTTCTAATTCTTCAGTTAGATTGTCTAAGAAAGAACACCATTTCGGAGCAGGTCCTGTATAGCAGTGGAAGAAGGACAAGGTAGTCATCAATTTACTTTTAATTTGTATTATGTCTAAATTCTTGTTGAGCGTAGCTGTAAAAAGATGCTTAGAGCAATACCGCACGTGCTTTGTCTCGGCGATGCGTCTTCGTTGAGTCAGCGTCGACGGAGCGGTGACGCTACGTAGTTTTACAATTAAAATCACAACCATGTCACATTGTGTGTCAAAACGATACGCTTTAACGCAACGCACGAGTAAAACACATGGGCCAGAGACGAAGCGGGGTGACACCAAAGTGACAGGCAACGCATCGCAGCAGCTCACTATTTTTATAGTATCGAACTTCAACTCTATTGTCGGTCAAATACTGACACTGCGCCATCGCACACAGCTGTAAGTTGTTGCGCCATAACATTTGCTTGAGGCACCTTTTACTTAAATACTTTTGCGGTCGTCTTTATACATACCTAGTGACGGGATGTAATATATTTGCATTTTTGGATCTTCAACCGCCATCATACATAATCCGGTATTTGGAATTGTACAAAGATCATTAAAATCTACCGAAGCTTCTATATTTGTGTATTGTTTTCCCTAAAACACAGATAAAAAACATACTACATAAGAAATCACTCAAATATTATGAATTATATTATACAAGACAATCTATGACTACATATTTTTTATATAATGAATAACGAAAGCTTGACTACAATCCCACCTGATGTTAAGTGCAGATGTGGTCAAAAAATGGTACGCAAAAGTTTAATAACAGCCTATTCTTCTCTTGAAGGTGAAACTCCATGTAAAATTGGTTGCCAAGCTTCTAGAGACAAGACAAGTCAATAAAAGTATGGATATTTGTTTTTAAGCATAACTAACAAGCTATTCCCTATGGTTATTTAAAGTATCACGTTTCACGAGCATAAACGGCAAATTCAAGCTTTTTAACAAACGGAGCTCAGTTAGGGCCTTTGGCTCTCCGCAAAATTCCAGATCAGAGCTATCTTGGTCCGAAAATGCAATGAAACACTTTGGGAAAAGATGTAACGCCTTTCCTTTGGCTCGTCTTGTCGGAGGACGTACCGTGCAGATATCGCCCCAGATTATTTAGTATATTTGGGGCAATGTTTTGTTTTTAAATTTAAATTTAGCAAGTTAATTATTTTTAAGTTGAATTAAGCGGGGATGGAAAATGGCTGCATGGACATGCAACAAAAAAAAACATTCGGGAGTATAGACAATCTAGATATAGACGATTTCGTTGGACAAAAAGTATCTGATTTATTTTATATAGAACTTTTTCCTCCATGAATATTATAAAAAAGTACAAATTTACGTGCTGATTCTCGCGACGCTATGGTTCTTAAATGTTAAAATAAAATGTATGTAAATTATAATGTATTGTGTTTTCCAAACAAGAGCAGTAGAGTTTATTTGACTCTCATTTGTTCCCTGACAAAAGTCTAAGACCGCACATAAACAACATAATTATCCATCAATTGTAATAAAATCCCATAGGATAAATAAAAGAAATGCACATCTTTATATTCTATTGCTTGTATCGAATATTTAAAGAAGTCATTCTTTTGTTTACTTTCAAGTTATTGGACAATAAACTCAGGGCCCGAATCTCAATCCCATTGAACTTTTGTGGGAAGTGCTTGATAGGAACGTCCGTAATCGTGTACTCGCGAGAAGAAATGTGGAATGCTTTATGAAAAATTTGGAACAATATCACAAGAGTACCATTAACAAATTGATTGCCCGTATGCCGAGACTTGTGAAAAAAGTCATAGAAGGAAGATTTTTTGATGAAAAATCAGTTTAGCTAACTACAGAGGTGGTCTTAAACTTTTGGCCTACAATGTAGGTTTTTAAATTCTAATTCGGACTTTTACAAACCAATTTTAACACTT
>JWHW01029585.1:199852-223413 GCA_000931545.1 Papilio glaucus | reverse complement strand
AAAAATTTAGGGTTGTATGTATTTTTAATGCCACATTATAAAAAAATAAAAACAAAAAATCAAAATTCGTCCAAAAATTTAAAAAACATTTTTAAGGGTGAACAACCCTTTTTACTTAGGGGTATGAAAAATAGATGTTGGCCGATTCTCAGACCTACTCAATATGCTCACAAAATTTCATGAGAATCGGTCAAGCCGTTTCGGAGGAGTACGGGAACGAACATTGTGACACAAGAATTTTATATATAAGACGAGAATTTTATATATAAGATTATAATATTTCTTTTGAATATATTTTTATTTAGTTGTGTTTAACTTATTATAATGTTCAATTTCGAATGAAAGAAAATAAATACCTCGTATTTGGGTTTGAAGACCTGCTGAATGACAAGGATCTCGGTCCTAAGGATGGAGGGCCTAGTGATACCTCGCTAGTGCTTTGCCGGAGAGTGTTTCCACCTAAAATAAGTATGTCTGTCTGTGTGATCATAATATTAAAAAATATATATACAACTGTAAATGACACAATTTTGTGTTTCTTTCAAATTTTTCGTAACAATATTTTTTTTGTTTATTTAATATATTATGATAATTTATATACTAAAAATAATCTGTATTGCATACCAAAAACATAATTTTAAATTCAAACTCAATCTTAATAATATTTTTCAATCTTAATAACATATTTGCAATGATTAAGAAGTAAAAAATAATATCGAAATAAAACCTTAAAATAACAAAGTAACTCTTATTTTTATCACTTTTAAAAGATTTTAAAGTATATATTAAATAAATATGGCTTACTAAAAAAAGGATGATATAAGGCGTACCCGTAACCGACTAGCATGTATGTACGTATGGATGTAGAAGCGAGAGGTGTGCTAGAATCGCGCCGAATGGAAATTCATAATCTCTGCCAACCCTTCTGGGTTACGGGCATTAACACATATGTACTTATTAAGTGATAACAAATTAAAAAAAAACCTCTATGACACCTAATATCAAAATGTGTAAATGTTAACTTACACATCTCAGTAGTTGCTTTGGTTTCTTTGTAAGAATTATGTCGGTTTAGTGTTGTGCACGCTGTTAGGGAATTGGCAACAAATTCATTGGCCGTGGAAGTTTTCCTAGTTGTATAAAAGTTGTCATCTTTACTGTTATCCAATGCACCTGCTAAACAAACAAGTCATATGAATAACTTTAAATGATAACAGAAATACGTTATTTTCTTGAAAAACAAAAAGGATAAAGTAAGTTTATAAATGGCACTGGAAAGTGAATGAAATAAAATATGATTGCTCCATTTCCCTCAACAACTATTAGCCAAATTGTTAAGCAAGGACATATTAAAAATAATTATATTTTACACAACTTGAAACAACACTATATATAAACTTACTATTAAATATTTCGGACTTTCTGTCTAGTGCTGCGTAGTGCTCCTTCGGAGTTGGTATGCGAGAGTACTCGGAGCGCTGGCGTTGCGGGGGCGAGGGCTGCGGTGGGGGACGCGCCGGGTGCGGGGGCGGGCCGGGCTCGTCCAGCATTAAGTCGCGTAGAGATGTGCTCACTGTCGACTCTAGTTTGCGAGAAGTATCCGGTACTGTAGGTGACAGACATTTAAGGAAGATAACTGACTGCAGACACTATATATACATACTAGCTGTTACCCGGGACTTTCCAATCCGGCTACAACTCTAAAGTAACGGCCCGAGCCGAAGCTCCCGAGGAAGCCCTCGAGCTTAGTTACTGCAAAAGGGATTGGGCTAAGCGCCCCCTGCGCTCTACCTCCTCAAATACGGTGAATCAGTAAAAGCCTCCTCTAGGCTAACAGTGACAAGTCAGTTACAAAAAAAAACACAGACTTCGTCCGCGTGGAATGAAATAAAACGTTTTAATCACTTCGCAGAATTTATAAAAGTTTATAATCGTGTTTTTTACAATAATTGGGCAAGGTGGCACCAATTTAAGTGGATTCACATTCGCCAGGCATTATGGTAAATGCCCGCATTAAGTGTTTCTACCGTAACATACACTTACAACGTGAAATATAAAAAATCAGTATGGAAAAGACAGACAATTTTTTTAAAATTTGTTATAAGTACCGTATGTACATCATGTGTATTGAGTATTTAAATTTTATTTTGATATTACATACAGACACTACAATTTTATTTATCTGTACATACAGATCAACTGAGAATGTGCCGACCGTATAGAATTTACCTAGCCCAATTATACCGTGTGTATAGTACTTATCTAGTATATATAATCGGTCGAATACATATACATAAAAATGGATGCGACACGTCATTTTTCACTTTTTACCAAAACTAAACAACATCCCCATGTGTCTAAGGTGGTTTCAAGTTGGTGGTTTTAGTGGTGTAAAAGATACGGGTTGAAAATGTATTTTTCTATAACATGTCATCAATAATTGTATAATTTAAAGAAAACCCAGTGAAGCGTTACTTTAACCTGTTAAAATCATCAGGGTATCCTATCATGTTATCCTTGAAATGTTTATTACCTTTAAAATAAAAGCATTTTTTCAATTTTTTTCAAAAAGTAAAAATATCATATAACCTCTTTTCTTTTTAACATCTCATATTAAAAATCGAATAGTGGATCTATTGGATTTTGAACATCAGATGGTAAAATGAAAAGACGACATAACGCTCGAAGATGTACAAGTTTAACATGGGCTTTTGGTTTAAGATTTTCTCGTACATAATATCATCTTATGTGTCTAAAGAAGTTTTCACTTCAATTAGTTTATATATTATATATTTATTAACGTATATTCTTACTTGGTTCTGGATAATCATCAGATGACAGGCTGGTGGCAGGGGGTGGTGTTCGAGTCACTGAAAACGAAATTAACCCGTTATACAAAAGATGGAATAACAACGAATAGAAAATAAATTCAATGTTTAATTTCATATTATGATGTTAAAATATTTCAGTAAATATTTGAAACGCTACAAAATTCCTTCATGAAACTGAGATGATTTTTTTATACAGTATTAATGAAATTGTACAGGTTAGTATTTTCCTACTTTACACTAAACTTTTCAACATGCAACAGAAAGCTTCTCCTTTTAATAACATTTCATTATGACCAAAAGGAATATGCTTTTTAATATAAATTCCAACAAGCGTTGCAAGCAATATGACATCTTATTATAAAGTTTTTAACTTTATAAGCATAAATTTGTTTTTATAAACTTATTAGTTCAATATTAATATTTATACAGTAAGATATTTTTACAAATTAGTTGGCTAGTAACAATAATTCGACTAAGCTACTCACATGCCCTGGAGGGTCGGAATATTTCAGTGTAATCATTAATATTTGATATAACGGCACCTGAGTCCTCGTCCGCTTCCGTGCCTGAAGCTGATTCCTCAGCAGTTTTCTCATCGAGAAGCGTCGGTCTGTGCATAACTAAAAAATTATATTCAATGTTAATGAGGCATTTTATTCTATTTATTAATGTTTATCGCCTAGACGTTATTGTACTTATTTTATTCTATGGTACATAAGACTTTGGTATTGAATGTAGCTGTTTATATATGTATTCCAAAAATAATTTATTTTGGAGTCCTTCACCTGGTGTTTAGCCATAAAAATCAACCACTAATCCAGATGAAAATCTTCAAATGCCATGTACCTTATTTGCTATATTACCGCCTATCCAAGTGTATAATTGACTGAACATGGCGAAACAATAAAAAAATAATAAATGGTATGTGAACCAATATTTATATTACACAAACTGAGCCCCGCGGTTTTACCAGCCGTGCAATTTTATTTAACCGACAATTGTCCAAAATTTCAAGTCTCTGGGCCCAGGTGTTTGGGCTATGTTGATATATGAGTCAGTGTTTCTTCTTTTATATATATACTAGCTATGCTCGCGACTTGGACCGCGTGTAATAGAGTACTTATTTTTCTAATCAAATTCATACATACATTAAAATAAGCTATCCGCCGCGGCACGCCCTGCCCACCGGCGCAGCGGCGCAGCGCTTGGCTAGTTTCTTACTTGCGTTCATTTCAGTTTCACGTTTTGTAATGACTCCGTCAATATCGCTACTTACCTTAACTCTTCTATATATTTCTCTAATATTTTGTATATTTAAAAGTAGCCTATGTCCTTTCTCAAGCTCTCTGTACCTAATTTCATTTAAACCACTTTAGTAGTTTAGGCGCGAAAGCGTAACAGACAGACAGTTACTTTCGCATTTATAATATTGATATAAATAAATACATATGGTAGGATATGTATAAATAAATACATATGGTAGGGATGTAAGGTAATCATAAATATATATAACAAAATGTTTATATAAGTGGCAAAACTATACCTTCTTTAGGTGGTTTTTCCTTAGAGAAACTTTTACGGACAGAATGTCCTTTCTGAAAGGGTGATAAATCTCTGACCACAGTTGGAACACTAGGAGGTGGCCCACCAAATGGGTGTACTTTGTTCAAATCAACAACTGATAGAACAACATATGTTGAGTGGAATGAGCCTGCTATCTGGAAAATAATTTTTATTAAAATAGAACAAAAAGTAAATATCGCTATTTGTAGTATTCGCCAATTCATTTTTTTAAAACATTGTCAGTTTTTACTTCTTGGTCTTCTTATGATGCCTTATCAACTAGAGGAGGCAGTAAATTAAATATTTCACTCTGTCACTTGCAAGGTAGAACAGTTCCTGTCCACTCTCACAACAACTATACTCACAACAACTAACTCTTTTTATATATGACTTTTATCATTAAGATGAGTTGAAGGAGTTTACTTCTTTTATCACTTGTAAAACCAAATTAAAAAATTAATTCATTAACATACATATATATAATTCCCTAAATACTATGCATACAAATATAATAATTATGTATTTGTTGATTCTTGGGTGTTTTTGGTGGGCTAAGATGGCTACAAAGGGAGATTAATCATTTATTTTAAATTTGTCTCCATTCATATATTAATTTGCATAAAAGTTTGTATACATCAATTTTCTCTCTCACTATAGCAATTATTATAGTACATTATAACTTACTAGTTGTGTTTGAGCAACTGTCATGTCATGTATTTGTCCCCAATGACCAGACACTGTATCTAGGACCCGTGCTGGTTCCCAGCCAATGACATGCAGTCCATCATTGCCACAACCTAATAATGTGGTACCATCATCACTGAATGTCATATGTCTGTAATATAAAAATATAGTTTAGGCTGTGATCATAGAGATTGTGTATCAAATTTCCATGAAAATATTCAATTAACTTACCTTATTGAAGTGTTGTCTTTTTCAAATTTTGACACTAATTGGAATTTTTCCATGTCCCAGAAGTTTACAGTCTTATCACTACCACAACTGGCCAATAAAAACTCATGCGGGTGGAACTTGACACATGTTACGGGTGAAGTATGTTCGACAAACTCTTGTAGAACTTTACCAACACGCACATCCCATACTTTGACAAGACCTGAAAGAAATATATATGCAGAAGTCATTGATTATATTCCAAAAAAAATTCACTCTTGAACAAAGGTCTCCCCCGAAAGTTCAACAAAAAGGGCAACTCTAATGCTACTTGAAAATAAGCAGATAGACTAGCTAACTTTGAATAGTGTTTGTTATATTCAAATATTTTACATTTAAAATCAATATTTGAAGACATTACCATCTTCACAAGCAGATGCAATCCATTGACCATCAGGACTGAATTGAAGACTATTGACTGCAAGGCGATGGCTGGAGTATGTTACTATGCATCCCCTTTTTCTTGTATCCCATAATTTAATATTGCTGTCACAGGAACCTGTTGTTAAGTAATCTCCATATGGATGGAAATCCATACATTTTATAGCTCCTTTATGACCTGTGAAAGTTCTTAAAAGTTTTGCTGCTTCAAGATCCCATATTTTTAAGGCTCCCGTTTGCGAGCCCGCACAGACTAAATCTTCTGAATGACCAAAGCAAACACATTCTACCGGAGTTGTATGACCACTCAAACTCTGTAATTAAGATATATTACATGTAATTTAGATTTAAGAGAGGTAAGCTTTTTTATTTGTATGGAATAAAATATGGATCTCTCTGGATGATCAGATTCAAAAAATATATGGATTTCGACATATAATAATATTTATTTATTTCAGACATAATTTTATATTTGTTAGTATCATCAGATACATATCTGCTTCACCAATTGAGCAGCAAATTATTATTGTTTGACTACTGGAATAAGCTGTTGATGTGAAACAATTGTAGATATATGTTAACTTTATCTTTGTGTACCCACCAACCCAATTAAATCAATAATGATTTTATCTGATTTACCTTATTTGAACCAAAAGTTAGTTGTATGTAAGACCTTTTTTTATTTGTACTTGTTATGAGACTTCATCATTGTGAATTTTATTCATACAATTTAAACAGAATTTATAGTCATACACTATTATGAGATAAAATGCTTAGATTGTACATTAATGAACAAACCATGAGACAGCTTTGTCTTCCAATAGCCCAAAGATTAACTTTTTTATCATCTCCACCAGTGGCTAAAACTTGATTTGATTTGTGTCCCATTGCCAAACAGTTGACATTTGCCTTGTGAGCGACGAATTCTTCTGAAAGTTTTATAAAAACATTAGAACCTTGTTGTCATTTCCAGTATAACAAAGATACTTTAAAGAAGGCTACTTACGAAGTTTCCATGATCTTCGTAAGGTGTCCATTCTTATTTAAAACATTCCATAAAAAGGATACTAGATTAAAACGGGTTATTAAAATACAAAAAGTTGTAAAAAGTATAGTATGTTGGCTATTTAAAATACTGCAAATTTTGTGAATACCACAAACGTAATTTTTATTACCAGCAATTACATATAGATATTATAATTTATAATTATTATTTAAAAAAAAACTTTATATGTTGGGATCCAGTTGGTATGCTACTGTCATCAGTCATCCAATCCAAGCAACTGTCATGTATATTATCTTTTCTATTTTAATTTTTCTGAACTAAAGTATTGAAATTAGTTACACGTAAAGCCAAGTTTTCTTTTATTTTTTATTAGATGACACTTTTATATTTTAGTTTTTGAAACGTATGCTGAAAAACATTGACTCATTTTTTTGGTATATCTTTATATGGTACCTAAATGTCCAAAACAAAAAACCAACGAACGAATACCCTGAAATTTTAAAATGAGGGTTTCCTTATGTTTCCTCTCTACGGGACTGTTGCGTTCCCCCTCCCGCCCGTTAACTTAAATCTTAGTAAGCATTACATTTTTTTTTTAGATTTTACTGAAACTTTCTTTGCGCAGAAAATGATTGTGCCCTTAGAATAATGAAATCATTATCTTTTACTTTAGCCGTTCTGTTCATCTGAACAGAACGGCTAAAGTGGGCCAAAGGAATATTTTAGGCGTCGTTCACTAAAATTAAATTTATTTTTTTATATAAATCGATTTAAAGCACTTATTTTTAAAGTTCGTTGTTCACACTTACAAGCTGCCACCTAAACTCTTTACACTCTTGCATTGTTTTTTTATAACTCGCCATTTGTATTAATTACAATGGTCAAAACAGAAAAAATCAATCCATTCCACTCTAGTTTAAAATTGTAATGCACGGAAACAAGTTGAACGGGAAAAACCGCGGTCGGTTGTTCAGTGTCGTGAACGCTCAGTGGAACGTAGCCCAAAATCATATCAAGTAAGTTGATCACTTGACTAGTCAAGTCATGTCGTCGACTTGACATTGATTGACACTGTCATTCTTCTTTTTTTTTAAGTTTGTCAAAGAGATTTGATATAAAATAATAAAACTCATATTTTGATTTAAATTAAGCTTGGCACATAATAACATTACGTACGTGGTCGTTTGTTTATAATTATTTATTTGGAGAGCGATGCAAAGTTTTCATCCATAAGGTAAAATAAAAGTATGAGACCAAAGGTATTTAATTATGTTTTACCGATATTTTCTCAGTCTCTTGTACTACGACGTACGATTGCGTATGTTCAAGGGCAAGAACCCGAACCGAAAATCAGAGAATATTTTTATTATATTGATCATCAAGGAATGGTAAGGTTTGACCATTTGAATGGGATAAAAGCTTGACAACGAATGTTTTATTAATTCTTTTTATTTTCAGCTATTCTTAGATGACTCTAAAATGAAGAATTTTACGTCATGTTTTAAAGAAAAGAAGTTTTTAGAGTTCTTTTTTAAGAGAATAAGATTGAATAATACTGGTAGATATGAAAACGAGTTTCCATTCATGTCATTGTGTGGCAGGGAAAGAAATTACATAAGGTGTGATGATGTTCCTATTGTTTACACACATATTATCAAAAATGATAATATCGATAATCATTTTCTTACTTTTGGATATGTAGGAGATCTTTTGAAAGTAGAGTTTATGCCTGAAAAGATATTTATGCTCCCAGAAACAGGAAGGGTGTATCATCCAGCCGACCATAAATATGGTGGAGTTGGATTGGTGAGATCAAAGCTTGCAATAGAACTCAGTAAATATTTTGAATTTGAAAATGGAGAATCAAATCCTCCAACACATTTTATTTGGCAAAACAATAATTATAAGTTGGATCAGAATTGGCTTCAAGAAAATTTAAATAAGTTTAAGATAAAATTAAGAGTGACTGCAGATTAATGTAATATATGTACATACTAACAATAGTTACATATAGATAGTATCATTTTTATATATAATTAAACATGAAATAATACAAAATAATAATTGAACATGTGTATTATTACTTAATCTCGGATAGTAAAAAAAAAATCGGCTAGAATTTATGACAAAAATGCATTATATTCTCAATGTTTATTTTATCTCAATAATTTTATATCAATGTTAAAATATATTTGTTTTGTCATATTTATCACAGTTATTGTTATGGCTAAAGTGTGGTTTAATGTTGTATGATTAGTTTGGAACAAAAAAACATAAATATCAAGTGGTTTCTTCTTTAGAAAATGATTGGAAGGATCCTGGCTGCACCCAGGATATTCCATGTGATCCCTCATTAGTTTTTGAAATTTTAAGCATGACATTCTTTGCAGTTTCATGAACTTCAGGATCAAATGGCTTGAAGGTTATGTAATGTTTGTCATCGGTGGGGGGGTCATCATAAATGTGGTCAATACTCGACATTATGCATTCCTTCACTTTCTCAAGGAATACTTTTCGATTGCTCTTAAACCTGCAAAAAAAGATTTTTTCAATCCACATCAACTGAACTGATGAAAAATACATATATTGATAAACTAATAATACATAGTACAACATTTTTAAATTAACCTCTTAAGTATTTTTGAGGATTTAGTAAGAGTGAGACTGAAAAATTAGAAAAAAATGTTACACAGGTATGTCTATGTCACAGCATAGCAAGTTGACTTAACTTGCTAAAAAGTGTTTAACTGTATGTACCTATTTACTCTACCAAGCCAGTTTATTTAATGAACAAGCCCTTTTGCATAGCTGCTAAAGTGCTGCTGGTTAAATAGTATCCAGATGATATGCGTTGAGTGCAATGAATGTTCTTAAAAGCAGCTCCACTCCTAAAAACTTGTTAACAACATAAAATAATTACTTACGCAACTGATGCTTCTGCATTCGCTGGATATTTTAGATTTAAATTGTTAAATATTAAGTGTAAGTATTTGAGAATTTGCCAAATGTGATTTTGTTTTCTATCCCATTGCGGAAACACTTCATTTAGATTCACAACCCCAGTAGTTGCATCTACTGCAGGATGATACAGTTTTGATGTAAATGTGACAACCTTAAAAAATAGTTAACATGTAATCTTGTCTTTGTTGTGATAAAAATATTTTAAATAAAATGTACATTAGATAAATATAGTAAAACATATAGAAGGGGCAATATTTAATTGGCAGTAAAGCGCTAGAGCTCAATTTCCAGCTTTCAGTGTCCATTTTGTTGTCTACTTGCAATGTTGTGTATTGTGTACTGCAGATATTACACAACTTTGCGCTTGTGCAAGTCAGCAGTTTGTGCGCTAAGTAACGCTAGTATGATGAAATTAAATCAATTTATTAAGGTATCAGTTCCTATACAAATTTGGAAGTCATGTGGATTTTTGACTCAGGTTCAAGGTGGTAGCAAATTTATTTATTTAAATAATCAAGGCCACAGGTAGACAAACGCCAGGGCTTATTATTTTGTGTTTATAGATATATGGAGTGTCTGTACTCAAGGATTTTTTTTATAAATATTTACTTACAGGAACACTGTCATTTGGAAATTTTTCAGGTAAAGTTAGATTAAAACGAAACACTCCGCCTTCATATGCACCTGATCTTACAAATATCACTCCATACCATACTGCAACAAATAAAACATATAAACTAATGGGTTAGGAGATTTTTGTGCAAATTTGATCCTATGATACAATTCCCAATAGCATATACCTCTACTTATTAGACTATTTGTGGCAAACATGTTTCATATTTTTTATTTATGTAATAAATTGTTAGTATATATCTAATACATCATAAAGCTAATACAATTTTCTGGTATGTTTTAGAATTTGGGACTGAAGATTTAAGGTTGCGATTTTTTCAACTTTCCTTATAGATTTGGCTATGTAAAACCAACACGTTCACCTTAGGTTATCAAACAGTGACCAAAGGGAGCTCTTTGCATATTAGTATAAACATAGACACCATGCCAAAAGCGAAACTAAGGCATTTGAAATAGAGAGGTTATGTTTACGAAATTTCATTTTCTCAGGAGTTCATATTTCATTACATATTATTCAATACATTTCCTTTCAAAGGCGCTTCCATTAATAGGAAGTAGGGATGTCCCCTTCCAATCCAAAAATCAGCCCAAAATCTATGTAACAAATGCTTTCTGCAAGAATATATGTGTTGTGAATCAGTGCAATAAAAATGTTTGCATAATGACTACTTATGCAAAGGTGTCCTAAATCAATGCAGTTTTATTTGTTCTAAGATTAGTGTGTAATAATATGTTAACTTTTTGCAACGAACAAGAAACGAGGTAAAATACAAGGATACTCACAAAGTGAATTTTCATGTGAGGGAATAACATATATCCCTTGAAGATTTTCTGTTTGCAACATGCGGCTGAAACATTTATGAGTAATTTTATGTCTTTTTCGAATGCAAACTTTTTTGGAATATATTTGTGTTCAGTGAAAATAATATTGTATAAAAATAAAATTGGTACGGATAAAGCCAAGGTTTGATCCATTTCTTCAGAAAGTGGGAATGTAAGTTTACTCACTATTCTGCCATTATGATGTATTCTTGGTGATATATAGAGTATGAATCCTTCATCTCGCTACTGTTTATTAATTCGTTCATTTATTATAAAATACCCTTTTAAAAGAAGCAGATTTTAGTAAAAGTATAATCAAAGTTTGACAAACGACAATGTTTATGACATTTTGTGCGTTCGCATTCGCACTGCCGAAAACGTTTACATAACACAACACATGTTGTTATCCCTCTCTTTCTCTTTGAAAAAAACTGAGATGACAATAGATAATACAATCTCTTCATCCGTTGACAGCAACAGATTAACAAAAAATTAAATAAAATGTAAATGTTGGTTGTCAAAAATAAATGAATCGAGGCTGAGAATAGGATTAGTGTAATTAAAATGAGAAATAAGAGGACAGCTAGCATTTGCCACTTAAGCGTAAATGTAAACACATGACGTAAGCTAAAGAAAAAGCGTCCAAATTGAGACGATTTGGAGTCTTCATTTTTCGACCCCTAATATCAATAAAATCAAGTAATATTATCAAATATCATTGATCCTACTTCCCTTCTCTTTCCGAGTTTTGCAAAACATACACAATTTTATTGTTGATAAAAACAGACCTGGTAATATTATTACCACGAAACAGCTCTTCTACATAAGTTTATACACGTTTAGACTTTAAAAACTTCAAAAACAAGGGAGACGCTTCGATCAAATCAACAGCCATTTGCAAGTTTTGTAGAAATTAGTTCTCGGCCCAATCGGACGCTTCAAAAAGCACAAAAAATAGCTGTCAATTTCTAGGATGCAGCCAGTCTAAAGTATTAATATTATAGAGGGAGGTCAGATCAGATGTAAAATCGATGACTTACCTAAATATACTTTAAACGCAGGAGTACAAAACACATTCATCTCAGGCTCAGGTCAGGAGGTACATTTATGCCGCATATGCTTTAACCTTATGCTTTATACTACCGGAACGTCCTCACACATCGTTAAATGTTAGGAAAAAAAAACATAAAAGCTATTTATTTTTAACAAACTGTACTCTTTTTGTAATGTGAGGAAATGCCTTCGCATAGCCGCCCTTGCGGGGGCAAGTGTGGATTATATCTGATGTTCACAATGTTCTTCTCGCGCATTTCATATAATATTCATTTTTTCATCCAATATCTTACTGTAAAATATTTTATTTAACTATTATGGGTGTACTAGTATAACACAAAGAAATATAGAAGATAAAATAAATTTGAAAAATAGAAACATAGTTACGAAACAGACTATTTTTTTTTGTTATAAATTAGTTAGGGTGTTCTTAGTGCCGCGTATAAGCACCTGTTGATCCCCGGGATGATCCGGGTGAGCCGGCAATTATCAAGGATTATCCCGCACGTGGCTCGCTTATTATTCATTACTTTTCTGGCTTGCTTCAAGTATACGAATACCTGGTTTAATTAATTTTATTAAATATCTTCTCTGGGGTGAATACTTTATTAATTTGTTGCATAAAAATTACATTCAAGAATTAAATTGTTAAAATTTAGCGTTCATTAGACACATAATGTTTTAGATAATTAAATAGTTACTATTAGGCTCGAAGGCGATCCAGGGCGGATGGTGTTTAGTTGTTAAAAAGTAAAATCTAATATCATCAGCATTACTATTATTACGGATTCCATAGATTTACATTTTTTTAAATAATGAAACAATATTTCCTTATAACGCAGACTTAGAATCTAACTTATACATTCTACATCTATCATGCAAACAATATTCTATATTAGAGTCAATTATACTTAAATAAATAATAATAATAAATCAGCCTTTTCTAGAATGTTCCCCACCGCAGGGGCACAGGCCTCCTCTCTGAGAGAGGGAACTGTACTTAAATGATTATATTCAAAAATAAATACACAATCAACAAAATAAACCCTTGGATCTCAACAATAAAAATTGAATAAAAGAAAAATTTATTATTAAAAACTTCGTCAAAACTGTTCCAAATTTAAATAATTGCTGACGCATGTTAAGCATGTTGTTCACGCGAACCTATAAGATTTTCATTTAACAAATATCGTCTAAAGCGGCTAAAGAAGTTTTCACTTCAAGAAATTGTTTTTCTACAGTTACGAATTTAGCAACGGCAGAATAGTGCAACCGAAAATTTATTTTGCTAAAAACGTCCAACTCATAAACAGCAGTTCTGTAAACGGAGGCCTAATTTTAGACCTCTTTCCATCCTTTACTAATAAGGATAGGATGGGAAGGAAAAGAGAATTTGATGGGGAAAATGAAATATGCTTTGGCCCGTTTATCCCCTGTCCAAAAAGTCATCGCATCTGTCTGCGACTCATATGTTGATCGAATGTGTTGCATGCGTTGCCTACCTTCAATGGACAGAGAAGGACAAAGACAGGAAAAAGGATATTTCCTTTTCCCCGTTAAACCCTCCCCGTTCAATTCCCTTACAGTTCCCATCCTACGCTTATGAAAAAAGGGTGGGAAGAGGAAGAGGACTGAAATTTAGACCTCTCATCTCATCACTCATCAGATGAAACGCAGAGTACTTCTACTTTGCGCCTGTTTTATGTGAGGTCGTGGTATTTCACCGGTTGAGCCGGCCCATTCGGGCAACAGATGTTGTTGTCGTTGTTCCACTGTTAAAATTATTTTTTTATGTAAACAGATTCAAACAAAAAAAGTAATTATTTCAAACGAATGTCTTGATGCTTGTTAATAAAGCACGTCCTCTGCACTTCCAAACAAATATTCCTGTATCTGGCAGCCGACGTCCAAACTTTATTACAAACAAACAGTTATTAAAGTTTTATGCAGTGATCTATGTGTTTTACGACGGCCGTTTTCTTCGTAGAAAACAGACGTTAATTCGAGGAAACATATGGGCGCGATGGCGCTACTCGCCTTCAAAGTGCCGCGGGCGCGTCCCGGCGCGGCAGTAAAACGCCAGCATTTGATGTATGCTCTGCAGCGACGTAATTACCCGTCTGGATAAACAAACAGTTCAATTAGATTTAAAACTTCACACAATTAGAATAAATAAAGTCCCAGACAGACGAGTGCCTTACATGTTAACAGATCGCGTTCTATTATTGGGTTTGCTTTTTGATTTGACATAACATAGCACAACTAAACGGAGCATGAACAATAATAACATTATATAATTTGCTATTTTTTAATTAAGCTCGAGGGTAAAGCTAGCGAGACGATTAAAACACGAAACTGTTCTTGATTTCATATTTCTGTGATAAATTCTTGGCATGATAGATGTATAACTGATCAGGACGTGTGACAGCTCTTCGTTTTTTCTCTTATAAGAATCTGTAAAATTAACAATAACAATTCCTACTGCTACTGCATATAAGATTTGTGCAATGAAACTAGTCCTTATCATTATTTATTTCTTGATGTATTTAATTAATCTGTTGAGACGTGTTTTTGTTATAAACACTTAAGTTGTTGAGTTGGGAAGCCGCATGCATGCGAATAACATTGTCACTCATGTGCGATACAAGAAATAGAAGCGGGCGGCTCGCGTGTCGCGGGAAGCCTTACAGCGGCGCCTGCGAGTTGCAAGACGTCGGCGACTTCGATATCGCCTTTATACCTGTTCGTCTTAATATCATCTTGTTATCTTTCAATAGAACATATAAGTTGTTTACTTAGTCGGCGATACCTGGGTGAACTTAGAAAATAAAAATCATTAAAACTTTCAGTTAAGTATTTTCTGAGTTTACCCATTATAAACAAACAAACAAGTACATTTGTTAATAATACTTGAACAGCCTACATACATTTATATAAAGTTCTTACCTTCATCGAGCTTATTAAGACTTAGATTTATTGTGGAGAAAGCTTCTATATATTAACCCGTACCGTTTTAGTTTTTTTTTGTAATCACAATAATCTGAACTGTAGGAATTAAAAAATAAACGAACACATTGTTAAACAGTGGGGATCCGTCATATTGCAAGTCGGACTTTCTTTTTTTACATTCGTAAGTACTTTACAAATATTGCAAATGACCGTGAGTTATAATTTTTTTGTTGTAAACCATGTGTTTGTCATTCAAATAGCAATTCGGATACCAGACTTAGGTGGTAGGTGAGAGGTAGGTGCTTATGATTGTAAGAATGATTTTGTTCGACTTGTAATTGTTTTTTTACTAATAAATCTGTATTTCTGATTTGATTTGGGAAGGGTGCAGTATAGAATCCGTAATTATAAAAGTCTTATCCATTTAAAAAAATATATTTATTACGTTAAGATTTTATTTATAAAACACTAATCTATTTAGTTATATGTCAACTGTTTATAATTTAAATAGGTTTTGAGTAAATGTTTATTATATTTATATCAAAAAATGATATGAAGTAGTTGTTGCAAAAGAAGCGCACAAGTACAACGCGTTCCCACGGTGCGCCGGTTGCGCCGGCGGATTACACCGAATGCCCTTTTGGTGCTTCGCCTTTACACTGACCTGCGCTTTTTGCACAAAAAGAACGAGCCGATAAATCACGGCTTCATTGTGTACGAGATCGGGATAGCGCTCTCTGATTTTTGCCTCGTACAAGTTTCAGTTTTTTGCGGATGTCGATCGGATACGATGTCCAATAAAGCAGGTACCTGCTCAATGCGAGCGGTCAAGGTGCCGCATGTCACAATATGGGGCCGAGATAACATCGATATTCCGATACCCGTACTGATCAACTATCTAATGCTCAGTTCCGCGGAAAATGCAGGTAGTCGGTGTTATATTAGTGAAGGATACGAGTAGCGGACACGACGCCATTTGGATACTTTTAGATTTTATGATAAAATAAACTTACGTCGATATTTAATATATTATCCATAACATACCATATTACTTAGTGAATGTGGCTCTAAAACAATCGTTAAGTTTTTTTACTAAATTGATTTTTAGTCATAGACAAAAAACGTATCGATAGCGACGTAGGGAATCGATAATTCGATTCAGGATTATACTGCCTTAACAACTAGACAAATGGCGACAGTGTGTAAATGACTCCTGTACAAGTAAAATAAAATAATATATGTGATAATGTGGAACAAAATTTGTCTAGAACTCGTAATATTACACAAATATCAGATATAAAGGAGGTGAACGACGGCCTTATCAATTCACAGCCTAAAAACTACCTAGGATTGTGGTATCTGAAGTACGAATAGTTTTTACGGTGTAAACGATATTTTTCTCTTTACAGTTAAATTAAGAAATAGTATATACATACATACTATTTCATACTTCTATGTAGATGTGCGTTCGAATAACGATGAAATAATTGTGATGAAATGAAACAATTAAATATAATATGATGAAATTACCCGCATTAATAATTTAATTTAATTTATGTATCATTAGCACTTAATTGCACATTATGATCTTATTACGCAACTCTAATAATGACAGGTACGTTAATAACAAAGTAACGTAATTAGCTCATAAACTGGGTGCATAAATTATCATTCTGTTTCTGTGGGACGATTACTGATTTTATTGACACATTTTTTAACAAAATACCAACCTATCTATAGTCCCACCTCTACTTTTTATGCACAATTTTAAAATGTTAATAAAACTGCGTTCACAGAGTGTTTAAAGCTATCAATTATCCGTTCGCTAAATCGACCGAGCGTGAATATGGACGGTTGCTTGAGCAAATTGAGTGTAATATTGAGGGGTTGCGCGGGCGCAGGCACAGGTGCGGCGCGCGTGCAGGCCGGCCCGGCCGCCATGTGACGCCGGCTAATTGCCCCTAATTGCGATAGCGTGAGGATGTTACTTGGAAATACAGCATTCTACCTACTTCACAACATTCAATGGATATTGATACAATGTACAATTAAATAGCAATCGGCTTCTCCTTTTTATCGGATTCTTTATAACAAATGTGATTAGGAGTCTATCACTATACGTCCAGAAAACATAGTAGATTTTATACTTCAGAATCCTCAAAAAGGAAGAATGCATTGTGAAGATATATAGTTTCTTATTGTAATGAAGACAAGACAGAGCTTTAAGCTTCGTGTTCTAGCAAAGACTAAAACTAGTTAATAAATTTTAAACATATTCAATGTTAACTTTTTATATTGGCTTTGCTGACGTTCACGTTATTTTTTCGCGCACTCAGTGTTAAGCGGGATGCGATCCCACTCACCCTGAAGAAGGACCTCCGACAGATCCGAAACATGTCGGTACAAAAATACCGGGAAAATAACGCGAACGTGAGTAAAGACGTTTTTATAAAAAGTTAGTTAATAATGTCTCACGAAAGTTTTAATAATGTTATATTCTCTGTAAGCTAGTATTTATTATTACTATACATCTGGATACATTTTAATAAAACACAAATGTGGAATGAAATAACTAAATATTTATTTACGTCTATCACAATAATTGCATTGTAATTTGTCATAACATATAATTTCAGCTTAAAAATAAATAACACGTACTTTGAATTAAATCAAAAACATTGCTAACGTACTAACTAAACAAATACAAAATAAGCAATCAGGGTTCCGCAGTAAACATATCACACTAATGTACTTAAAAACGGCAGTCCAAATGTACGGCTCACTTCTGACCCTGTTAATCGAAAAATTATACTTACATGTTTTAAAAAAAAACGTTATTGCATTCTTTTATATTGTTATATTAGACTTGAACTTCATGATTTGAACAATTCTACACGATGATTTTAATTTTACCATTGTGCCGCTGACGTTTATATAGAACGTCAGTCAGTTATACAAAGATGTACAAATAATTTATTATTTCATTTTGTGTTAAAATGGCGAAACGTCTTGATGAGTTACAGTAATTATCGGTGAGAATGATGTAAGACTTTTGATTAGAGCATTTTTCATAAAACGTTATTTATTTATTGCACATTCTGTTAGTCGTATATTTAAAACCAAAAATGTGTTCATTTCTTGAATATTTTAGAATAAATTGCATTTAAAATGGGACAGTAAACATCTAAGAAATACATTACATACGTGGGTTTTTCCGATATCTACTTAGGCTTGAATCTTCTATAAAGATTCTTAGAAAGATACTTATAACAGGAAGAGTATAAAAAGTTAGTAAGTACTGATTCTTAGGCATGACTATTTGGTGAGTATCATTGACTTATAGCAATATTAATTATTTAATAAATTTAATTATTCAAATGCAAACTGAATATTCCAAAGAAATAATTTCTTCGATAACTAATATGAAGTTGTTATATCGAATATCCCCTAATACAACCTCCTTAAAAATACATCAACGTACACAGTTATCTTGCAAGGTGTGTCCGGAAGTAGTTTAGTGTTGGGCATTGTTTTTTTAAGATATAAGAGCGCCTTGGGAGTGAGGTTTTAAGTGGACAGGGTGAGCAGCGTGGGGGTGACCGGGGTGCGCGCCGTGGGGTGGCTGGCGCGACTGATGGCAGCGTTGCGCGTGTACGTGTGAATGCGCGCGCAACTCTTCACCGTGTTCCCGATAGGCGCGCTGCTTGTCCTCGAAATCCCTCAGCCTCTGGTTGTAACGTTCGATCTGGTCCCTTAGAGCCGCATCCTCGATAGCGGCCCTCTCTTCGTCGAGCTCCAGACACCCGATCCCTTCGAGTTTCTCCAAATCGATCGAGCCTCGCCATCGGACGCATACACCATTCATTATAAATCGAGACACGATGTGTACCTGATGACAAAAAAAAGGCAACGCTTAAAATGAATGAACCTTTCTCTGAATTAGAAACAAAAAAATAAAGACAAAAACATGACGTTGTAGGTGGCACGCTCTGCGCTACGAATGTTTCCATCGATCACGTGTTGCACAGTGGCACATGATGGCTGAATATTTACCATAATAACCATTCCGAACTTATAAACTATCACATAATAAGTTAATATTACAAGTCTGTTGCAGGCTCTCATGAAAATGTCGATTAAATTATTAACCGAAAAGGTAATTAATTACAGGATATTTACTTTTCCACAATTTTTTTAAATAGTAGGTTGACGTGTTTTTTGTTTTGGTCTTTTTTTTCTAGTTTCGCCTAAGCATTGCGTTAGTGCAATTTGTTTGCGTTTTGACTTTAAATCATGGAAGAACTTTTTTCTTACAATATGTCCTAATAAAAACCAAAGACATTAAAAAATGGTTCCTTGAGTTCTTTCATTAGCAATTATTCACGTTGTGTCTAAAGAGCAGAGCGACATAAGGCAGGCGTGGAAACGCCGATCGCGTGCTGGCTTTGTTCCGGCGTCCGCCTCGCGCATAATTATAATTGCCTCAAACAGAAAAAGTATGCAATTTTATAAATATATTTTTTCTCATTTTCGATGAAGAGGAATTACACTTGTATGCTATTATTGATGACCATGACCTGATATTTCTAAATTATACAAAGGTTTCCGGATTCCCGTTTAAACAGTGATAACTTTTATTTGTGTGATATGTAAGCCATCTCCAGATTAACTTGATATTTCCTCTGTTGTTGTATTAAATTAAAAATGGCATGTACTTAGAATTAAAAGTAGTCCTTTTATGCTTTTAATATTGTGTCGGCTGTTTCGTTGAACATACCTACGATATAATGAAAACACCGACGCAACTCGGAATTGTTATTTTTTAAGCTAAACTTAAGAGAGATTCGAGTGGAAGACCATGAAGACGGACGAGGAACGCAAGACGCCGGTCAGCGATACGTAGTGTAACAGAATCTGACGAGAAAACATGCGCCCGATCAATAACGGTCCTCGCTGTGAACTGTAGCCAAAACCTATACAGTACGGACTTCTTCATACTGATTAGGTGATACGGGAGAAGATATTTTATATATAGGTATAGAATGATTTTGATTGACTTATATCATCCAGATATCTGTTCAAAAAACCTTATTTTTGGACTGAATTGACCGATTGATAAACATTTACTTTGTATTAAGAAATTATGGGGCATTTGATAAAGCTGAGAAAGCTATAGTATTTTCGAGTAAATCCGCAGATGCCATGATATTGGTGACGTCCTATCAATCTACGAGAATGAAAATTAAGCGGATAGAAAGAGATGGAAAATTGCTTCGAAATAATATAAAAAGGGGGAAAAGTGTGGGAGGAAAGGGAGACGGGAGCGACGGCGGCCATGATTGAAATTCGGGCGTGGCGTCGTGACGCCCTCCAATCCTGGCTGGAGCTTTTCAGTTATTGATTTTACGATGGTTTTCCCTCCCTCGGATGAGGACTATAGCGAATGGCTGATTTCGTTATAAAAGTTTCTTTATTAAATTTCGTTTTCACAAATCGAAATCGTATTTTACCTTGAAATAAATATTTAGAAGTAAAGACCTTTCCTTCGTCTGGGTGTGTACAACGCCGTGGAGTCTATCTCCGATAGATGTCCCGTGTAAAAATCGCAATCTATAAGCTACCAATAAATCGGTAAGGATTATGTCTATACAATGAACACCTCAACTTCTTCTTCTTTCTCTCTTTTCAGCCTAAAGTCGTCCACTGCTGTATGATTATTGCAACATTAATTTATGTATGAAACACATAATGATTAACACATTACTGGACACATTTACATATAAATAAGAAAAATAAAATTAAGGAGTTTATGTTACTGACAAAAGTAGAATTTTAACGTTGTCCTAAATTAAGTTAAACTCATTGAAATAATAACAATCAATGTTTTTCACAGTCGTTGGCGTTCCATTCATTTTGATACATAATATATGTGCAATTGTTATAAATTCTCGGTGCGTTCACTCGAAGTCGGGGGCTCGAAGACACTCGAGTGTGCTGTTAAACGAACCGTATGTAAATAAATATAAGTGTTCATATAAAAACGCGGCGGGTGGGCGCCCGGTAACGAAGGGGCTAAAATTTAATACTGATATACAACTATATATATGAAGATAGTCTCGGACATATCTGAACACTTATGTACGAAACTAATTGCTATTAAAAAACATCAGAATTGTATCGGAATATAGACAAAAATAGAAGGTGAAATCAAACAAGTTCGAAGAATAAGAGGAAAATAAAATGGTAAGATGTCTTTCGTCCTTAACGCGCGTATATTAGTGACGGACTCTTCAAGCTTTATTTTCCCCTACTTCCAAATGTCAGATTTATTTAAAACTATGCATAGTCATGAAGGACCGATGACAACTATTTTTAATAATTTATTTGTGACCAATCATCATTATCATTTTTAAAAATTGAGAACATCGCCACCTAGTTACATATAAATATAGATATAACGAGACATTTGTGTGTTAAAGAGGATATTACGAGTAGAGTTGATTAGAAATAGTGTTGGAAGAGAAAATGTGGTTGTGCTTGTCTTATCGAATAGTAATACGTACCTACCCCAATCAGTCAATGTACATATGTAATGTACTATGAAGAATTTTCTCTGAAGGAATGTATAATATATTTTAAAACGATACCACTTTTAGGATGAGACGAAGGTACTTACGTATAAACATTTAGAACTCGGATCGGTATTAATGCATGAACATGTCCCATTCCTGTCATACGTTACATTAGTAACAAAGAGCACCGCTATAATCGACGGAATAAAAAAGATGTCATTCATTAAAGCAACACGCTATAAAGCGACTGCGGAGCGTGACCGGCGCGTTATGTTCGGTGTTACGGCTTCATTTTTTTTTCATTAGCGGCCTTAAAGTTATTTATGTCTTAATTTTAGTTACGATAATGTGCACCGGATACAGCGTGGCTCGATGACGCGCCTTCAGGCGGATTACTCTGCGATCACTGGACTCTGCATAGGTCATAAATGAATCATGAAAGCAAACTTTCTTTGATCTGTAATTATTGCGTTATGATCGTTGTACAGTTGTGTAAGCCGAGCTCTGTTATGTGCAACACGTTGCTTATGTTTAACGGCATGTTATACAATTAAATTATGATTTTAACCTTATTTTTTCCAGCGCATTTACATGAAAAAGGTTAAATATAATAATACACAGGCATTGCTTTTTCGTTTATTTCTAACACAAAGTTTTTGTTGTTTTTCGTCTACCCTAATTAGAATGAACACATAAGTGAATATTTTATTTTATTTATTTTATTGAATGATATAGTTCAAAGAACAATTATAATCTACATGTTTCCTAAGATAAAAATGGTTAGTGTGAGACAACTTTAGTAGATATATGTAATCGCGGACTTTTATTTAGCTTATATAAAGAGCTACAATTATTTCATACATCATTTTAATGTAAGTCCTATAGTTAAGCCTACGTAAGCCAAAAAAGTAAAATTCCACGTTGTCATATTATGTATTATTAAGAAAAACTCAAAAACTACCGGTCGGATCTTGACTAAAAAAATGGGACCAATCAACAAGCATTAGCTCTCGAACAAAAAAAGAATCATCGAAATCGGTTCATCAGGAGCAGAGTTCTGAGGTAACAAAAATAAAAAAAAAACATACACACGAATTGATAACCTCCTCATTTTTGGAGTCGGTTAAAAAAAGACCAACAAGATGGACCGACTGTCTGCTCAAAGTGTCCACTGGATGAGGACAACAAGTACAAGACCTTTGTGACAATAATTGGGGAAGGACTACATTAGCAGTGGACGTCTGTTGGTGGAAAAAATCTTCAAAGATATATTTTTAAAAACTCATAAACATAGTTATATATTTTTTACAACTAACGACCTCGCTAGAAGTAACGTGTAAGCAAGTTTCTTTTTTCATTCTATTTTTCTTTCTATCGTTACAATAAAAGTTAAATTCTCAGTGCAATTTTTGGTTTGTATTATTTCAAGTAAAGAAGAATGATACCTAACTACCGATGCTTGATCCTACTTTTTTGGTACATTTTGGTAGAGGAGATTGATTGAACTATACTCAAGTGTAATGTGTACTTTTATCAGGTCAATAATCAATGTATATAAAAATTAATCCTTATTTCCCTTGGCCACGCCATAACTTGAGACTGACTTTACCCATTTCATCTTTTTTATACTTAGTGTTGTTGTTTATTTAAGTTTCCTAATACTTGGCGTAATAAATTAAAAATTTCAGAAAACTTGTAGTTTATATTATATTTTAACATCGCAGGTTTGACAGTTCTCGCGTGTTATGAATGTGAATATAGTAGACGGCTGTTTTAATTTTGGATAAATATAACTTTATGTTTAGGAAAATAATTAAAAAATGCGCAGAAAATTCGTAA
>JWHW01029585.1:188406-199460 GCA_000931545.1 Papilio glaucus | reverse complement strand
AGCAGCGTTGCTGTAGCCGCAGTCACGCTCAAATGAACCTCTTTTTAAATAAATGGTAGATATCGCTGGCGTGGTCCAAATCAGCCCACCAATTGCTGTAACTGCAAGAGTCCTTGTGAGAACGGGTTTGCAATGGATTTCCTTTTGGCGCGATTCTGTGGCCAACCCTTCTCGATTCTTCTAAATCCATACATTTAAGCATACATGATCGTCGGTTACAGGTACTCGGTATAGACCTGATCGATTTAAGTTCTACGTCGGCATCCCCTGCCAACGCTGCCTCTCACTTTTGCAACACACCTTCGCACATTTATTAAAGTAGCAAGTTTCATTTTGCTCGTTTATCCTGTTTTTTCTACTTTCCACTTACCTTCCCGTTTTCCTTCTGGAAGTCACAACCTCGGTTGTTGTAGGGCGAATGATCGAACACCAGTTGCAGATTGGTGCCGGTGGATATGAACGCGATCTCCGTGTGCCCCTCGCGGCAGCCGCTGGTGAAGCGCATCTGCCGCTCCTCTGGAGGACGATCGCGGTACCCGGTGTACCTCACCTAAAGAAAACTCTTAACTGTAAATTTATTTTCTATATAAGCAATAAAACTCCTTATGCTATGCTGGTATGCTAACACGGTAGAAAGCTTGTTACTTTACGGTGGAATTGTTAAGTTATAAATAATGCAAGGATTTGTCTTCATATTGTGCATCATATAATTTACTTAGGAAATAAATAAAATGATAATAATTATAAACATTACCTTGTGTTTTCAACCTCAAATTTGGTAAACTAACACTTAGTACACTAGTATTTTTATCTTCAGCTAGGATTTTAAAAAGAACTTAAACAGTTAAATTCTTATTTATAATACTACTAACTAGCTGTTAGTCATCGTTTTGACGGCGCCGCCCAACTTAAATATGTCGGTAAGTCATTTATAAGTTTAAAGCTACATTGGTCATTACCTACTTTATGTAATCATAATTAAATTTACGCAAAAGTACAAAACAAGCTAATGCGTGTAGAAAAATAACTATCATTAAATTTTAATAATGTAAGATAACAAACATTTATTACAATTAAATTATTATCATTAAACAATGTTTCCTGTTTTTGTGCTGGCAGCAGATTTCAAGACCATTTACCATTTAGCGGTTTAATATTACCTAAGTAACGTTTATTAGTTGTACAAATAAGTATCATACCTCGCTCTCCCTGCTCAGCCTCTTGAACAAATCGTCCGATTCAAATTTAGCCTTCTGATCGGGGACGACCCGGGGCATCTTGAAGATGAAGCGAGGCTTCGGCTGCTCGTACAGCCCTATCGAGTCGAAGGGTAACATGCCGGCCAGCGCAGCGGGGTCACCCATGGCGTGCATAACAAACAACGTTATTCTTACACGCGAACAACGACAAACATCACAATACGCACTGACTCAGACGAAACGATGATTCAGTGTAGTATTCCGAAAAGTGAACGGTTAGGTCAGCACGTCTAACTAGCATTAGTGGCGAGCGCTTACTGAATGATCGCTCGTACGGTCGCTCCGAGAAGATTTCCATTAGGGCGGAGCTGCCCATGGTGGGGCGGCGTAGCACCAATCCCGTGAGCCCCGGACGCCACCCTGCTCGCCCATACGCCTTCTTTGCTCGATTTCGGGAGCTTTCGAGCGTTAAGAGGGTTTTCTCCCCTCGAAACGTATCAAAATAAATACTGTAACGACAAAGCACATGAATTTATAATGATGGGCATTATGCTCTTTCGGCGTTTCGAGTGTTTTATATATTTGTAGCGGAGCCTTTGTTCCATTGTAGCGAGATAAATGTACCCTATATACCTACGAGGGGGGAATATAAGGGGAACCGATCCTGGCATCTGATACAAATCGAGTGAAATGTGATATTTTTGTCAAGTATGGGATAATAAAAAGCGTAAATAGGTAGCTCTATTGCATCTGTTATTAGCATCTGGGTAACATTCGGGAATTATTCATGACGTTATGAAATATTACAAAATTAATATTTAGTCTATACCTACAACATACATTTATTTACCTCCAGCTACTGCGTTCCATACAAATTCGACATTCAAAAGTGAAGCTCGTTTTTTGCCGCGAATGTTTACCAGCGTATATATACCTATGTTTAAGCGTACATATAAATACAAATGTTAATCAAAATTAAATTACAAAACATATTTTAACAACACTTTTTTAATCTATCGTCTTTTATATTTCGTTGTATTTTAGGGTAAATATAATATTGTAATGTAGTTGACAACACTGAACATGTTATGACGTCGCATTTTTATTGTTAATATTTTTTATATAGTTGTGTTTAAAATGCTGTATACATCATAAAATTAATTAACTACTTGTGAAATGTGATATTCGTACACTTATCTTTTTTGGAGATAGGTTTTACACGATTTCATAGCTCAAACCGTCCGAATTTGTATTCGTGTGTTGAGAAACGATTGACTGAGCTGGATTTTACAAAGTCGGCAATTGGCGACTTCAGGTGGCTTCACTTTTGGGACCAGGACCCCACAAGGAGGTATGTAACATCTTTGCTATACACATTTCCAAGATACCTTCATATGCTTAGGTTAAATTATTTTAAAAATAAAAGTAGGTACAACTTATAATTCTCTATATGTTCTGATGATGCTGCCTTTTGTTGTGAAAATAATAAGAAAGATATTGTTCCCTTTTTCAGTTCAGATGTTTTGTACATAAATTGTCCAATAATCATAATGGTTACGTATTTAATTTATTTTGTATATATATTATATATGTTGTTAATTCCTAGTCCTAAACACCTATAGGATAATATGGTATAGATAATAAAATATACAAAATAGATACAAATAGAAGAGTACATTATATTTTATAATGTTCGAAAACCCCTGTTGTATTTCAGCATTTGTTTCCTGCTCTGTGATACCTATACGTTATACATGATAATACATAGACAAGGCTGAACGTTACAATTGCTTAGAACAATATATATTTTGTTATGATTTGATCATTGTATATTACAGAACAGGAAGCAAATTCCTGAATTACTTTAATTTTCGTCTTGAGGAAATAACGTATATGGAAAAATACATCCATGAGCCGTACCAAATACACGATGAGTCAAATATTAAAAAGGCCATAAAAATTGAACGCCTTTGATGAAGGAACATGATGTAAGACTGGACATAGAGTTCCACGGGCTTTGGTTAAGTGTCAACCGAATGGGCGTAGAAAACGGGATAGGCCGAATTAAATACGACAGGACTGACAAGAGCTAAAAAAAAGAAAGTTCAATGAAAAAAATTACGTGATCAGGCACGGGCCTGCCTTTTAGTTCTGTAGACGAAGATAGCGACGTACAAAAGTATAGGTATATTGGAATAAAAATAACTTTACAGATCTCATCGCGTTTATTTTATTACCGTAACCTTTTAATGTAAACTCATTCTGAACAGATCGATATAAAAATAGTAACTGTAAATAAGAGGATATTTCGCCAGCAACATTTGGACATTGGGACGTCAGACACCTCAGTCCCCCCCTTGACCATGAGCACTGCAAAGTACTCGAAACGTCGGGAACAAAAAACGTAAAATAAACGAGATAAAGTCCGTAAAATTAGTTTCATTCCAATGTGTAATGCTCGCGTAAATATTAGAAATTTTAAAGGAAACAACTACTAACATATACCTAATGTATAAGATTTTTAAATAAGAAGTAGATAAATAAGAGTGTTAAAACATTTGATTACAAGCATAATTGCTGGTTTTAACGAATGCTATTCAATCAACGTAAACTGTAACATGACTTACGAAATCCAACGTCGTCTCTTGCCTTGTGCAAGAGCAAGATTTATCAAAAGTTTTACACTTTTGATAAATCTTCTTTTTGACATAAATAAGTTCGGCGCAATGACTTAAAAAGCACAGCGCGAGCTTTTGTTACGCGCCTTAAGTAAATTAACAAAAGGCATACCAAAGTTTTGTCGAACAAAATATTTAAAAGGTATCGATGAACGATCGAAGGCCGATAACGACGTCTCCGAGTGTCGGCATTGTTGCGACATCCTATCCAGAGACTGTCACTTATAGTGATCTATAGTTAGTTTTGTTAACAGAAACATCTGATATTTATCCCCATTATCGTAAGTGCAGTAGAATTACGTTATCTTCGAACTTTATCTTTCATTTTGCTTCAGGACATGACAGATCAGATGTCATTAGAATACTGCTTGATTTTATAGTATTTTCAGGTTAATTTTAATGTCCGAAGGTTGATTTCTAGATATATAAATTGGGATTGAATGTGAAGAGAAACCACCGTGTCTTTGTCGACTCTAGTAGATGATGATTTTACTTTTACATTTAACTTTTGGTACTGTAGAGAAATGAAAGGAAAATTTATCGTTCCGCCTTAACCGCAGAAGCGAAGAATGACCGGGAGAGTAGTTGCCCCACGAGAACGACACGAAAACTTCACTTCTCTTCTTGGTCAAACATACTCGTCTCTCTTACAGAATGGGGGAGATGACTCGCTTAGCTGAAAACGAAAAGTTTAATTTTCACAAGAATTTATTATTCGGGATTCTTCTACAAAGCGTTTATATGAAGTGAATACTGATTGTTGGAAGCGGTGCGGTGAGCCAGGACTCTTGGAAATCTGTAATTTCTTTAAAATCTCGTAGCTGCGCTAGTCGTATCTCGTACATACAATCATACAGTGATATTTTGTTGTCTACATAGCCCAGGTACTTATGCCTGCTACTCCACGGGGGACAGTGTAACATTGTTATATGTGCAGAAAATTTCCAAATCGGGGATGTCTAAGCAAATCAAGAGCCTATATGCACAACTGGAGCCCATATAATGAACTATGTTGTACTGTTAAAAGGGATCGGACAAAGCAAAAAGTGGTCAAACACATTAAACCATCCACACTTGAATAAGAAAAGTAAAATCAATTCTAGGGAATATTATTACAACTGCTGAGTTGATTGAGCCTTAAGAGTAAACATAGACATAGACATGCTTATATAAGCAAAAAGTTCTTATACTCTCGATTAAAAAAAATGAAGGCACGTGTCAGTGAGCGCGGCGTTTGATCTCTGGCAACGTCGGCGCGTCGCTCTGCAGCGAGGACCGCGCACGCGTCCCGGCCTGATCGATAACATGCAACTGTCTGCGAAGCACGTACAGATCGCGTGCCATTAACAATCTCATATCAACCAATCTGGTAAGTGAATGAGCTTGGAATCTTTAAATTGACTAAACCAGTAGACCTGGAAGACGTCGTCGAGTGTGTAGCCATTACTTTTGGAATTACAGCACTTTTTCCAAAAAAAATCATAAAATCTACTTTTGGGTAACCAAGTTGAAATTTAAAAAAAACTAAAACCCTAGTAGACAGAAATGTAATAGCGATAGCGAAATTATGAATGATATGTCACATAAAACTGGTAAAACTTCATTGACTTATATCTTAAAGATCTTTATGTATTTTAAAGTCAGAATGTTTTATGCTTTAAATTATTAGTTCGTTTAACCGTTGTCTAAATGTGTCATAGATAGTGAAGCAGTGCTGCAATGATTCCCACAGAACTTGCTCCCACGCCCACGCGCCGCCTCTACTTTGACGATACAAGAAATTGATAAAGTGTAAAAACAATGAATTATTATTTAAAGTTTAAATTCCCTCAATAAATTACTAAGAATTTATATCACTTCATGATTACCCATTTATAGTGGAACTAGACGTTGCCCGTGGCGTCGCAAGCATTCGTTTCATATCTTCCCCACTGGAAATTTTTGTAACTTGATTTCGCGTATAATAACTTGGAATTATAGGTAAATGTCAAAAAGTTGTCATTGGTTGCCCAGGTCACGTCTTGTGGCACAATATCAAAGATGTTATTGTCGTGTCATACATACATATAATACTGAAGTCACTGCGTATGTATGTATGACACGAGAATCTCGCAAAAACATCTCTCTCGCTTTTTCTACGTCAATACATGGATCGCGATGTGCAAGGATCGCGTCAAACGGAAATCCGTAATCTCTGCCTATCCCTCTAGGTTACAAGCGTGTGAGCATATTTAAGTAACTTTGTAAATTTGTTGTTTTCACATCTTAACAAGCGAACTAATTTTGCTGACTTTAAGAACAGATATACGAGAATTAAACCTTCAGAAACGACATAGTAAAAAAGTTACTTTACAATAGTAGAGTTTGTGCAGAAAGGTCTTTGATCTCTGGTGTCAAAGTTCGGTGTCAGGCGTTTGAAAGTTCATTATAGTTTTCGTGTTTCATGAATAGTGTGTTTTGATAGTGAGCCGGTTTGTTCAGAGAACATTCATAGATGATAATTTAAATGAAAAAGATATCGAGCATTAATAACAACGTTAACGCCATACCAATTAATTGACAGCCGCGTCTGTAATATTTTTTAGTATAAAATTCTCGATTTATCGATAGTATAAATAAATCGTTGTAAACCGCATCCGGCGATAAAATAACTTGTTGCATTTAACAAAAACAACTAGGTTAGAGTGAAACTGGTTACATTTTAAAGTTTTATTTAAAGTTTACTTATTTTCTCTTAACGCCATAAAAATAACAAAAGAATCTGGAAAATAAAATACGAAAGGAAATTTAACTATTGAATTTAGTACAAAGATTTGGGCAATAACCGTTTATAAAGTTTTAGGAATTCCTATGCTTCAATTGTAAAATCCGTTGTTGCATTGGAACCGTATTGTTTATACAACAGAAGAGAAGACTAAACAAGGCCATTGCAATTCTCACCTCGGGGCTACACTGGTTATAATGTTTACGAGTCGTCATAAATCACGGCATTGTTAGAAACTAGTTCATTTCCATATTTGCTCAGCGACAATGACCGTGCCGACATTTAATTAATTGATTCATAAACCTTTTCATTGCGTCGCAGCAAAAACTACGCATTGACCCCTAAATAAAACAATATAAGCCAGCATTGAAAAAGGGTTACAACATGTTCCCATTAGCGTATTTAATGTGAGCTATTTTCGGTCAGCGGAAACATTAAGGGTTTTTATGTCCTTTATAATATTTCTGTATTAAAATATTGTCAATTTTCTTGATGTTATTGTCAATTTAGTTGCTAATATAATCAGTAGTTTACATCACGTTATGTGATTAAAACATCCAATAAACTTATGATCTTTCGATTTTTGCATAGAAAAGTCGCCTAGTCAAGGCTATACGATTTATACAAATTCATAAAACAACACTGTCTAACTCAGCTGCAGCAAAATAAGAAATTGAGGCTCCTATATCAAATATCGGATGTCTTAGAGTTGTTACTAAAGAGGGTCAGACTAAACGCAATGCATTGCAATGCTCCAATCAAACAAGTGTAACGGTTTATAAAATGGCGTACACGCCTACGTACATGATGAATGGATTTAATATATCATAAAAAATGTTAAACATGATATTAATGTACAGTAAAATTTGTATATTCACCTACATTAAATAAATAATTAGCATATAAGTATTTCTGAATTTTAACACCTGTTTTAGTTTTACTGTTTTAGTGCGTCATATTTTCGTTAAGTATTGGTTAGACGGTGTTCGTGAATCATGCTAAATTTGAAGGTTTTAGTGTCTTCATTTGAAGAGATCCGGCCGAGCGGCCAAGCGGCCGAGCCGACGGTCGCTCGTAAACGCTCAAAGAGACCGTCTAGCGTTGTTTATGCGAATGATTCCGGTCAACGCTTTGTCTCTCGCCGCGCGGCCTTCGGACGACACCCTAATAAAAGGCGTGGCAAAAAATGCCCTAATGGCTGTTGATCCTATTTCAAAGCAATAAAATGCAACAAAATTAGCTTTTGTTAAATTTAGAACAGTAAATGTCCGAAGTCCTGTCGTATTCACAACTCGTTCCAACGGACCGACTTCGAAAGGGCCTATTGTTTTATGGGCGTGTAACTTTTGGACCATTGTTGCAATAAAATAAGCGAATTGCAGCTAGCTGTATTTTTTATATATCTTTATTAAGGTAAAACAATTAAAGTTGGACCGGGTAAACATAAAAGTATTATTTTAAAATCCCGAAAAGTTGATTCACAAGTAGTTATAACCAATAGATAAAACTAATTACTGTGTTTTTGTTGTTTTCAAAAAAATAAATATTGTCGATGGTCGAATTCTGAAAAACTAGTTTTCTTACAAAAATTTTATAACATAATTTTTTTTTAATTGATTATCTATGGTGTTCAGTCGTGCTATATAAACTTAATTGTGTTTAATTTAACATCAAATGAGGAAAACTAACGTGTATAATTAATATAATATATAAATATAGAACAAGGAAAAATATTCCTAATAAAACCTTGCATTAATTTTAATTTTGTGCATATCTTTCGAATTAGGCTGAGAATTTTCGTTTGAACAATGTATTACATGGTGTCGCAAACGTCACCACGTTCGCGTTTGGTGCGCTGCATACAGATTACATTGAGACGAGACCGGTTTACCCGCTGTTGATCAGTTAGCTTCAATAAGGCAACATACGTCATATTTTTTACACGTATGCAACCGGAACGGGACAGACCTTGTTCTGATTAGCACGTCAATATTTTTTCCTCGTATTAAATTTTATTATTCATTGTCATTAATTAATTTTAATTTGTTTATCTTGCATCAATTCCTGTTTTACGGCGTTCGTTATATTTCTCTATAAATGATAAAAATACTTGACTCATTGGTAACTGGAACTTAGTCCGACTTTTCACTAGAACAACCTTAGATTTATATATCGCCGATACTTTACCTTAGATGGCGTGTTACATACAAATTCAATGTTAAAAAAATGACACTCCATTTTCCTCTTTACTTGTGCAAAAATATTTCAGACAAATTGTTTATTTACTGGTAAAATGTTATGCTCGTCATTTTTTATTACCACGGGGTAAGGTTTGCACGTTTTAACAGCACGCCCCGTCATTCTTTTAATTACAAACACGGAGACTTTGAATTCGTACCGCGGGAAACAACTTTACGAAGTAGCCAATTGGCGACTTAAATGTCTTTTGACACTTGTTCACTTTTGACGATTAGGTATCTGTAGGTATGTTACATACGTGAGTACAACAATCTTATTAATTTATTTACTAATATTTTAAAGAGAAAGGATTTTATTGTTTGTTTGTTAGGGATTAACTCAAAAACTACTTTACCGATTTAAAAATTCTTTAGCAATAAAAACCTATTTAGCGAGTAAACTTCATTATATATTTTTTTACCTGCCCGAGCGAAGGTGGGGCGGGTTGTTAGTATACTATAAGTCAGTATGATGTGCAAACTTAACAATACGCACGATAGTAGCTAATGTTGTTGTGTATTGGTTATAGACGAACTAATTTTATCCTATGTGTATTAGTGTATTAATCTACTTTTAGACCCGGGTATATTCCAAATTGAGAACAGTAGTAAAGGCAGTAAGCAGCTGCACCTTCGCTGTCTTGTTCGGTGATGTACCAACCGCTTCGTATCAGATAAATGAGATTAAAAAGAAGTTCTCCGTGGTGTCTGTCGTGGTTTGCCGCAGGTCTTATCCCCTTCATTTCGTTCCCTGATCTCTTTTGGAATATTTACTCCCCCTGTTTCCTACACAAGGCTGACGAAAAATTGTTGCAGAATCTGATCTTGAGGAATAACAGTAATCTCTTAACATAAAATGATCAGCTCTTGGAACGTAGGTTCTTTACACTACATGTAAACGTTTGCAAATGTTACTTTGAAGTGTTCTTCAATGACCAACACCCTGTCGTAGCATGTTAAACTCGTCTACGATGGCAAATATTTAGGTATAGGATGGTGTATAAATCTTTACGTGCGTAAAAAGCATTGCAAAAAATGTTCACAAGGATAACCTTCATAAGAAAGTAAGTTCAAATAATATTTTACAATTTTAGCCATAACTTCGTCTTATTACAATACTCATTTTTAAAAATTTTTGCAAGGTACTAAAGTAACAAAGTACCTAATATATTCCATGTAATTTATAAATCTCTATTTAATAGTTTTCTGTTATTATACTTATCTAAATATCCACTCTAAAGTTCCAACTACTTAGACAGCCTTGGGGAAACCCCAATCTTATATTTTCCAAGATTGCGCTCTCAGATTTGCGCTTTGTTTGGTTGGGTTTTTTGAAATATTAATAGAGATATGATATCGATGACGTTTAAATTCAATTAGAATAAGATATACATTAAAGCTGAACTAGGACTGAAGATCAAATCTTATTGCAGATGACATCAACTAAAAAGAATATTTCATTAAGTGTTTAAATAAACACAAACGTTCTTTTATTTCATTTATCATCACCCACAATCATCACCGACATAATTATAGTTTGTACAGTTCTTTTACATTCGTTGTAAACCAAGCACATACGACCCAGGAACAGTTGTATAAGTTGATTTTCTTATACAAAGTAAGTAAGTATTTTGTGTTAGGAAAATACTGAAAGGCTGTCAATTTTGTCATTGTGCAGAGTATAATTTCGTAACTTATTCGAACATAATTGCGCCGGGGAGAGCATAAAAGTGAGGTGCCGGTGACTTTCTGGTTCTATTCCCCATTCCTCCTTTATTTTCAACCACCATCACGATATTTTCGCATTGCGTCGAGTCGCGTAGCATTACCGCGTTTATCGTTCACCTACTTACTACAACTGGTTAATCGAAGAGAACGAAAATTTAGTTTCAATAAAATCATTCAATGTCATTTACTTCAACACCGGCCGTCCGCTTTTAAAAGGTAATTCCCTATTACCCTCGATCTTATGATAAGTGATCATGTCATTAACGAAATTCACCGAAATGATTTGAGAATTTTTTGAGAATTTTGCACAGTGGTAGAGCCCGCAACAACTACATCTGTCTCACGAATGGGCCGGCTCGACCGGTGAAATACCATCACACACATACCTGGTTTGTAAGCAAAAAAAATGTATAGTTTTGTTTATTTTATTTGTATCAGAATATTTTTT
>JWHW01029585.1:155948-168271 GCA_000931545.1 Papilio glaucus | reverse complement strand
TTCATGATATCAATTTGAAGTCATGTATATATGAATATCATATCAATTCGCTAGACGAATAGCAAAGAATTAATCGTGGTGACACGAACGTTCGAAAATCTCCACAACATTATTTTAGTTTTTAAGAAAATTAACCACATTATTTTTATAATGCTCTAGCGATCCGCCCCGCGGGGAGCACATGTTATTATATAATTATCTTATAACCAGATAACTTTAATAAAAACCAAAAAACCACTTTTGGTCCGATCGTTACCAGGCAAGATAAATCTGAACATTTCCTGAAAATGTAATTTAAATCGGTCGAGCCGTTCTGAAGTCTATAGGGAACATACATCGCCTTTTATAAATATATACTAGATAGATAAGCTAGTGCTTAGCACTAGTTCTAGGTTGGAGGCACCTATTATTAGGTGCCATTGTGATCAAGGATGATAGGCAATTAGTTCCCTATGGCTAATAGGAAACTAGAGTCCCATCCCCACTTTCCGTTGAAGGTCCTACGTCATAATCAGATAGGAAAATTCACGCAAGCAATTTACATAATGGGGTGGAATTAATTATGTAATGTAATGTCAAATTACAACAATTTTAAATTATGTATCATGTAGACAATAAAAACTAAATAATGATTATTACGCTTTTAATGCAAATATTTATAAGAAACAAAATGCGTTGGTATAAAATTTTAAGAGTGCTATTTTAAGCGCCCAAATATTGTATGCATTCAGTATGAGGACAATAAAAGTTAACTGACTTTTATTTCAATATACATTTCTAAGTAAACAACTTTGAAGAGATTAGTAGGAATAAAAATATAAGTAGGTCGTTCCGAACGTCGATTTTATATTAAAAAAGGGACCATTGTGATCACATTTCAAGGTGGAACGTCTTTTATCGAATTACGGACATACAGGCAAACATTTCAATACAAGGCTCTACAAAAACTTGAACTCATACAAAAGATTAGCTAAGAATAACTTTGTGTTATTATACGCCGCCTACGTTATTTATTTCCTTCGCGTTTAAACCTTTTGTACGTGTCCTCTATTTGCATAGGAATAGAGTTACATTTCGCTTACGGTTTTTAAATCACGTTAGGTGCGATGCGAGTCGTAACATTGTTTGTTGTTTGTTAAAGTACGCGTGAATAAGAGATCTTCAGGCGAGTATCGATTGGTATTCAAGAGCGGCGCGATGAATGGCCGCTTGACAATGCGACGATCCGCTACCTAAACGTCTTGATTTTCGGAATGCAACGATGAAGCGCAGCCCTTCTATATGTTAATGGATAACTGTTTCGGAAAAGACAATGACCGACTCGATGTTTACATAAATCTGCAATCATTACTATCACTATGTGCATGAACATTCAATTGTTAATCGTATACCCAATTTGTTAGAAAATTTGATCTCTTATTCTCTAAGTTAATCTTGACTACACCATCATTAACTATTGTCCGCAAGAATCGCCATATTATAATTTCAAATCCGGAGAAACACGCTGTTGAACAAAGGCCTTGCTCAAGAATCGCAACAAAGACGGTAACTTGCAGCCCTCATCGAATGTCCTTCCTGCAACTGGAAATGGATTCTTTTACTTTTACTCAATCATTCAATTTTATCAAGTATAATTACTTAACCTCTGCAATCTCTTAGCATTTTACTGATTGTCTTCTAAAAACTCTAATACCTAGTTGTAAAGGTGTACGACCTCGTATACAGTACGTTTGAATCTTGAAAGCGCGATGCGAATGTAAGTTCGGTGATTGTAAAAGCGCCGCCCACTCCGGTGGTCTATCTGCTCAGTAACCTTTAATCTGTTTCACTATTCTTATCCATTTAAGGACTCCTTTTTGTGAAACTAAAGTTTGAATGAAGGACGCTCGCTGGAACATTGTTATCTAATTCTCAATCGAGTGCATCCTTGCAAATGATTCCGCTCGGAACGCGCAGACATTGCGACGTCTTGTATTGTTGTTTATACGTTTGCTCTGAAGCGAATTAAATCGAATTCTCCCATTCAGACACGTTTTTTTTGCCTCTTTTCTTAACTTAAGTTATCTTATAGTTGTTAAACTATGATTTTTTGGTTCATTCCGTTTATTTATTTTGGCAAAGGCGTTCGGTAAGTATGATACAGAAAATGAATCTGAATCTAGACATTTAACATATTACGAGTACTATGACGTCCCTTGCTATGTTTATATCGTGCCTGGAATCTACGTTAAATTTTACAGAGACACCGAGTTCCGTCCATCGGTCAGTAAAGATACAAATTACGTCTGGAGTAAAATTAAGAAAATTCAAGTTCCGTCCAGCGGTCAGAATTCGCCATGAAATTTGCCTTCGGTTGTGTTCATTCCAAAAACTTCCCTTCACAAAGGGAATATTAGTATTAATATTGAGAACGGCGAAGGAGTGGCGGTTAGGTTAGATTTTTTTGTTTAAAAATAATAATAAAAATAAAAGTGAAGGTGTGAATGAAGGTAAGGTTAGGTTAATTGGATTAGTAAGAACTGACCGCCGGACGTAATTAGACAATGGGACGGAACTTGGATTTTAAAAGGTATGTTTAAGGTAGCTGATGAAACTCTGTAGTATTCCAGTTTTACCACCTTTAACGACCATCATTATTAAATCTATAACAATATTACTGGAAGCAAATTCTATCGGTATAAAACACGAACATCGAACCTATCACAATGCAATCGCAATAATGAACAAACATAACGCTAATTGAAAACGAAAAGCTCATACAAAATGTTGAGCCATTAAAGGTGATGTGGAGTGACATAGTAAAAGAGTGGAGGACAAAGGGAATAGCGGGGGCGCCGGGAGGGGAGCCGCCGCACGCGCCACTTGAAGCTCGTTAGCGACGGACTACAACAACGCCGGAACAATGCCAAACGTACGTTGCCATCACGCTAATTGCGCACACCCATTGTTTTAGTAACGCATTTTGAATATTATTTTGTTTGATGACTATTTGCACAACGATGACGAAATCAAACAAATTGCACCTCTGTTAACCTTAAAATATTTATTATATTACGAAACAATAAAATTTTATAATTCATATAAAACTTATTTTTCAAGGCAAAGTCCAAAAACGTAATAGACGAGCTTGCTGACTTAAACGCTTTCGTCAGTGGTATAATACGTTTACAACGACAAAGTTTAGTTAGCTTGAATGATCCCCAATCACCGCAGAGAATAAGAAGAATGGCACTTAAAATAGAAGAAGCAGCACTTGTATAACACTATATATGTAATTTTCTGTATGACATTTACTGCTTGATATATACCAAGTAGTAAATTCATATTATATAGGCATTCATTTTTATAGACAAAAACACCTGACTTTGCTTCTTAGAATGTGATACCAAAATGATAGGTCTAAATTAGACTTTCTTGATTAGGCGGCTGCAGCCTCCGTGTACTTACGAAATTAATTGTGAACAATCAATTTCCACGAACCAAGCGCGGCGGCCATCGACTAGACCTCCATTATAAGTGGGCTGTATCTAGTAGCGGATTTATATAGATTTATGAACCGATAGAATTACATCAACCGATCGGAATACTAAGTCTGATTTTAAATATTTGTCTCGTAAGACCGTAAGAGGGCAACAGTTTGTTTTTTTGAACTTTGATCATAAAAGGCGGAGGAGAATTAAAAGAATTCTTATGACTCTACAATTGACTACCTCCAGCAACAAAGTAATAAGAACGAAGTAACATATTTTTCTGCTCGTATTAACAATATAATGCCATGCTAACTAGCAACACTTCTGTAAACGTAGCTTGTTTACTATACATCCACATTCAATTCAATACATTCTAATTGATACTAATCTATCCAATTTAAAGCTTCATTCAAGCGCCGCCCACCGCCTGTAAACGCTTGTGATCTTTGACAACTGTCAAACAATACCAAAGCACTCTCTACCCGGTGTCGGAGCGGCGCGCTGACGCGACAATATGCCGGCAATTAAGAGCCGGCGCAGGCGCATTTAACGGCTAATGTGTCTATTAACAAATGTATTTGCCGTGTTCAGGCTCGCTCGTAAATTCCGACAACAACTGGAACAGTTGGCTCGTATCGCTGCAATATATCAACCGGCTTTAAACACCCACTACACTTTGTGACACGCACCAATTAATTTCTCTAATTTCTTTTTTTGTTGTCCGACATGACGATTACTTGATCAGGATATAACGTGTAGACCTATACATTATTTCGAAGCTATAATTTGAATAGGTATAAATTTGTTTAACACGTTTATCGTTAAAATAGTCAAAATTTCTAATTACTCTCAACAACACACGTGATTTCGTGAAAGAATCGATTTTGAAAGAAAACAGTACTTGTTCAAATTCACTTATGTTAGTTTTTTTAATGTAAGAAGGTGATAAACGAACAAGCGGATCACCTGACGTTAAGTGAGCGCAACTTATCCGCAAAAAGCAAATGTGTTGCAGATCCATTGCCTACCTTTAATGGTCAGAGGATAGACATGAAAAATAATACTTCCTTTTCCCCGTTAACACCCTCCCCGTCCAATACTTTTCCCGTTCCCATCCTATCCTTATGAAGAAAGGGTGGGAAGGGGAAGAGGACTGAAATTTAGCTTCCAGCCTCACTCATCAGACGAAACGCAGAGTACTTTTACTTCACGCCTGTTTTCTGTGAGGTCGTGGTATTTCACCGGTCGAGCCGGCCCAATTGGGCAACAGATGTTGTTGTTGCGGGCTCTACCACTGTGAAAGTAAGCTGTATTTGAAACTGGAAGTAAAGCAAAGCAATTCTTTGTACGATAAAATTTGCAAAACCCATATTAAGTGCTAAACCAAAAGAACCTCAGCTTCGACTATAATTCATTATATTCATAACACTTTATATAATTTCATTTCATTGTATATTCACGTATCGACTAGAGCCTCAATTATAACGCTAACAATTAATTTATATTTATAAATCAACTGTATCGACACATTTTTACTTGAGCAATTAGAGCAATTGCTCAAGTAAATAACCGTAATGGAGTAGACTTATTCAATAGTCGAAACGTTGCAATCGGTTCTGTTATGTTTAATAATATATATGGGAAGCAAAGTTGTGCTCAGAAATGGAAGATTTCTACTATAAAATTCTGTAGAAATTGGTTCTAATTATTTTGAATAAGATTGTTATAAAAACATCATCAATTAAGAACGTGGCTCCATGTGCTTCGGACGAGTCGTGTAAAATATGTGTTCAGTTAAACTGAGGACTAACAAAAACAACATTCCTTGTAGACATCATCTGTCTCCGAAAGCAATTTATTAAGCGTCAGGAGCGCGGCGGCCACCCGCGCTCCGCGACACGCGCGCCCTCTCCCGCCCTAATAACTTAACCCCCTTTTGTTTTTCTATACAAAGCTCACAATTTATTTACGAGATCTACCTACTGATTATGGACGGGCACGCGTCTCGGCCTTGCAGTGCTCAACAGGATTTTAGTTCATCTCTCTTTAAATAGATTTGGACAATTATCAGTAAATTACCTTTGAATGTTAATTAAATAGTTTTAAAGTGGAGAAGGGTTAGGAATTAACATTATTTTAAAACACGATCTTGCCCCTCGCTGGTAGACGTCGAGTAGGTAATAAGTAATTTTTCGAGTTGATACAATATTTATATGGTTATCAATTTCCCTAGAAATTTCGTTGTAAAGGGCGTTTAGTAAAAGTCACCGCGGATCGACTCATGAATTGTTACACCCTCGTGTGCAGAAGTCTAATTTTAAGAATATCCATATCTCCGCTTAACATAGCGTTGATTTTTATTAAGAACCAATGAGATGTTGTCCTATACTATGCACTCCTCTAAGTTTCAGTACAATAGTACTTAGATATGAAGGTACAAATTTTTCACAGTATCGAGAACTTTTACACTGTCTGTCTCACTACTTTCAGGTGTGCTATTTTAATAACATTTTATTTTTTTTGTGTTTTTATCTAACTGAATCTAGAATATCGAATAGGTGAATAGGTAGAATGTAGGAATGTAGGTTTAGGTAACAAATATAATTCGGAAGTCTATCGCAATAAAAAACCGCCACAAATTATAATATGGTTAAGAATTGAACCATTGACAACAAAATTTTGATTGAAATATATTTTTTATTCGCTTGAAGTTCCGCCAAAATATTGAATCAATAAAGTTTTTAATGTGGTATTCAGTCCCCATTCGTAATGAGATGCTGCAGAGCGCAATCTAAAGAGTCCTTCAATCAATTGTTAAAAGTACAATTCAAATGGAATAGCGTTCGAGTGTCGCGTTGCTTGTCAAGTATTTAAATGTGCAACACAAAACAGGGTGACACATCGTGACATGCCATTGTCACTGCGACACGTCAATAAAACTTATTGTTTAAAATAAACGTGAGATGATTTAAATAAAATTTTAAACGTCGTCTTAAATCATTTTACAATAAGATTTCTTTTCATAAGTTGGACTTTTAATACAAAAAGTTGCATATATGCTATTACTGGTCGAAAAGTGAAGACAGAAAAAACGTTCTTATTGGGACGCTTTTTCTATACCATACATTACGTCACTCTTAAGTGGCAAACACTAACTGTCACATCGCATCTTTTTTTTCTTATTATTTTAATTACGCTATCCTTTTTACACCATTTGACATGTGTGAATGTTGCTAACACTGCTTTGGAATACTTTTGACCGGTGATTTTCTATGAGTATTACATATCTATAATATTAAATATTATTGCTTGTAGTCATATAATTCTGTACATCCTCGAGTGCGTCTGATTTATATATCGGGGCATCTAGAACCCTGTTAAGTATCCTACGCCACAAATCAGTCGTCTCTAGAGCCGCGCGCTTAGGGTTTCATTAAGTTTGTAAAAAAACATCGATCATCGGACGAACTCGAACGTTTCAGATTAAGATAAGGTCAGATTAGGATAAGAGGATGTTGTTTACATGCTAATTAGTGAGCATTTCAATAATCTGACAAAGGACTGAGGGGATTACAAACTTGTTAAGCAAAGTCGTCACCTGGAGATCCTCGAATACGGTCAATTTTTTTTTATTCTGAGGGAAATAGTTCAAGCATAACGTGATAAGACCTTTCCCCACCGCTAAAAGTAAACACTTTTCTTTTTACCATATAATCTTCAAAATACAATAGGCCCCCATGACGCTCGGGGATGTACAAGTTTAGCATTGTCGGCTCCCGTGCTGTAAGAGTCAATGACTTTGAAAATTGACGTGTGATGACGTATCTGTACTCTGTGTGCGACCGCAAAAGTTACTAGAAATAAGAAAAAACGTTACACGTTTTCCACTAAGGCACAAGCGTTGGTTTTATTTTATGACCATCAGTTTTAAGACGCAGACATTCACACCAATTCACCTGTATAAGTGAAGCTACACTCATTCTATTGTCAGGCTAAATAATGCATAATAATTATGTTTTATATGATACGGGCACCACAGTGAAGAAAATTTTGTGGTTTGCATCCAAAGGAAAGCGACGCGTGGTTTCGTAATTTCGCGGTTTGACTCGGACATACGGACATTCTTACAATAACAGAGGTAGTAAATCAAAAAACTCATTATGAATTCTCTCAAAAGACGTTGGTTTCACCACTATCCAATTTATATTGTAAGTATGCATTTTTTTTACATTTACAAACTCTCAGGTGTAATAAAACATATTTTTCTAAAATTAGGTTTGCTGTCTTGTTACATTTATTATTTAATTTATCCAATACCATCAATCAATATAAAAAAATATAAATCCAAACTAATATTATAAATGCGAATGTGAGTTTGTTTGTTAATCTTTCACGCGTAAACCAATCATCCGATCATCATGAAATTATGTACACAGATTTTCAAAAGAAAGCAAAGCACACATTTCATCCCAAAAAAAAACCTTCCCGAGGGATAGAAAAAATATAGCCTACTATCGGTTGCCATAGTAAGTCAGTATGACAACACAATAAGTGGTTATTGTCACGTCATATTGCCTTTAGATACATGCTATGGCAACATATGCAATATTCTTGATAATTTGTTATTTTCACGTCATACAATTACCATGGCGATCGATAACAACTTTTTGAAGTGTACCTGTTATATCAAGTTATTATACATGAAATCAAATTCGATAAATTTCCAAGGAAGAAATAAGAAAAAAATGCAAGTAAAGCTGCGGGCAGCTGCTAGTCAATATATAAAATAAGAAAAAAATGCAAGTAAAGCTGCGGGCAGCTGCTAGTCAATATATAAAATAATAATATAATATCAAGAGTCAATGAAGCCGGTGATAGGTATGAAGTTGATATGATGTGATTGTAATTCAATACAGGTTGGTTGATCACGCGGCAGCAGAGCGTGATGTGTGGAAATATCGGAGACCACACGCGCGCTGCCTCTCACTGGCGTCATTGAATTTGCTACATAAAACACTGTGAACATAAGTTTTAATCAAGAGAAACGATTATTTATATGTTATCAATGTTATTGACAATGCTATAACCCAATAGAGGGATGTCTGAATTTGGATCAAACTCAACACATTTCAAAGCTTCGCGTTTGTGACTTCATGATTGATTTAATAAATAAAGACTCGCTCGATACGAAAAAGTTAATGAATTTGTTTGTGAATCAATGGCGTTGATAGTTTTATAAGCGAAATAACATCCAATGTTCATTAAGTGTCTTTTAACCCAAAGAACCGGCCAAGTGCGAGTCCGACTCGCGCACGAAGGGTTCCGTCCCCTTAAATATTTGTTTTGTTTTGTTTTTTAGCATTTGTTGTTATAGCGGCAACAGTAATACATCATCTGTGAAAATTTCAACTGTCTAACTATCACAGTTCATGAGAAACAGCCTGGTGGCAAACAGAAAGACAAAAAGATTGACGGACGGAAGGGTAACCCTAAAAAGACGATTTGTGATTGCATATTGACCGTAACAACTTTTTTTTTTACCTGGGGAAATGCCTTACGCATACTTACCTCTCCGTGGCAAGAGATAAGTTATGTCGGACTTGCACCGACTAAAACCCCACGGCGGCCGCCAACAGCGATGACGAGGGTCACGGGATCTCCATTCGGAACGCAACCGCGACCCCTCAACCGCCTCGCTATGTAGCAAAACCAGCCCGTCTCAAGGATATATATGAACATTCCCGGTACCCGTTCGATGTCTCGATTGTACGGGAATCGACCATCGTACACCTCAAAGCTGCTCGGTTGGTGCTCAGGGCCCCTATCCCGCGCACCTGCAACCCTAATGGCCCCGTTTAATTTGGGGGAACTGCTTCTGGCACAACGTGATCTGGCGCTCCAGTGCTATGACGACGTCGACTTCGAGCGGGTTCCGCTTTCTTACGAGCCCGCTCAGCAGCCTTTTTTAGCCATGACGGTTTCGCTAAAGGAGGCTACTGCCCGCCACGCTGAAACCCTGCTCACCATTGCCGACAAGACAGTAGGCAAGGACAGGTCCGATCCAATTTGTTGTACAAGAATTTGTCGGTCAAGTTGCCATGCTGGGCATACTGCCTGTATTGAATGTTTAATAAATAGCAGAAATTGGCCAACGAGCAAGCGGTTCACCTAATATTAAGTGACCGCTGCCCATTGGCGGCAACAGGCAGAGAGTTGCAGATGCGTTGCCAACCTTCAATGGGATAAACAAAAAAAATATTTCCTTTTTCTATCCACCCCCTCCCCTATCTAATAATTTTCCCTTTCCTATACTTTCCATATTAGAAAAGGATATGCAAAAGGAAAAAACTAGGATTGGTCCTCCGGCACCACATATTTGTCGCAACGCAGAATTCTTCTACTTCCCGCCTGTCTTCTGTGAGGTCGTGGTATTTCTCCGGTCGGGCCGGAACAATCATGCAACAGATGTTGATAGGCCACCGCTGGTATCTTTGGCGTAAAGCGTAATTCTATGCGGATTCTGCAGTTCGTATGTTGTTGTGGATGTACACATGGGCGACGGCCACCCTTCTTTGTTTTTCAATTCAAGAATTGCTTCTTATGTTTAATTGCGTAAAATTATTTTATGCGCATTTGTTTTGATTTGAATATAGTTTTTTTGAAGTCGGTTTTAATTTTGTTTAAAATTTTGTTTATGAGTGAAATATTTGCTGAGCGCGACCCTGACATATGACAGACTGTCTAAGACGATCTTCTCTTGGGTTTGGTTGGCTGAAATGTTTTTTATTAAACATACAGGTTGAACAAGAACTTTTTCTTTAGTGACGAGCATATAGTAAATAGTGGTTACTATTTAAATTATTAAAACGGCTGACGAATGCTATTGCGAGCATTAATAAAGTTACATAAACGCATAACAAAACGCGTTTAAAAAACTAACAAAAGTTACAATGTTATATTTTCCTTGAATCTTCCTTTAATAAGTTACTTTAAAACACGAACATATGGGAGAAACTCATTTAATACCTACATATTCACATTTAAATGAGGAAAATATACAAAACTCACATATTTATTATGTGTAAATTTATAATTTAGGGTAATATCAATTATTAAACTGTTATAAATAAATAACATCGAATTTCATACAAATATAATATATTTTTAATTGTTTCATATTTAATTTAGTAGAAAGTATAATTCAATAATAATTTCTTCAGTCTTGTTGCTTCACTTGTTTTCATTCAACCATTATTTTTGTCGATTGTAGTATTTTCGGATGAACAGTTTTAAAGGTAAAAACAAGCGATCGGGCCGGTGTTCTGGCGTATCGGAGCTATTTAGGTGGATAGTTTGCGGTTTCCTGCGCCGACCGCGACCGTATCCTCCTTCAACATGATATCGTGTACTCATTCGCTTTAGAAATAAAACACTATAAAATTGAGATCGATTCAGAAATAAATTTATTTAACTTAAGAATCTTCTCGAACTGATCATTACTGTTGGATCGGTGAAAAAATAACACCATAAAATTTCACTTCGTAATGGTCACATCATTAGGAATCATCGTCACATATAAAGTCACAAAATAATAAAAAAAATTAAGGACAAAAACGTACTTGTTGGCTTGATCTTCTTAGCATTGCGAAGAGAGACGCGTCTCTGCATTTTTACCACACATACCATGTGTGTTCAGAAGAACCGTTTAGAACCATTTCTGACGCTAAATTCCGACATCGATCAACACGACAGAACTCTTTCTACCATCCACACAATCCTGATGGTTGGCGTTTACTACAGTGCGGTTTGCACAAAAAATCCTACTTGCCACAACCGCATTGTGGAATGATTTGTCTCCAGCGGTATTTCCAAACCAATACGACTTAGGGTCCTTCAAGAAGCGAGCTTACTCTTTTCTTAAATGTCGGCCACGCGAAATGCAAATCCTCTGGTTGCGGATGTTCGTGTCGGTGATCACTTATATAAGAGGGCGATCCGCTGCTCGTGTGCTGCTCATAAGGGGTATGACAAAAAAAACTTCACAAGGCCAGAGGAAAGGTTAGTCTTTGACGCTTCGAATCTCTTTCCGTATGTATACGCGGTTGGGAGAAACTAGTATTGGGGAGCTCCCAATACTAGTTTCTCCCAACCGCGCGCAGAGATGCGAAAATTATTGTACATGACGCCGAACTTGCCCCTTATGCAGCTTTCTATACATAATATACAAATGTATCTATGTAATATAAAAAAAAACGTCCTAGATGATAGGTTAATATCATGTGTCGCATCAATAATATATTTTTTAAATTGTTTGTCAATGTCCTCTTAGTCAAAATCAGGTTTGCTATTTATAATGTTGTTTAATTTTACCTTAAATTAAGACGAATATGGGACAATTTATTTTTTCCTTTGCACAAGCAAAGGAAAAAATAGTATATTTCATTTTTTAGTATTTGATTAATGTCACATGGCGCCATCTTAAGGAAGTTTTAGGCACCAGTAGGTTGTCGTCTATTGGCGAACATGTGAGCCTAAAAGATGGCGCTCTTAAAATTAATTTGTGTAATAAAAATAGTTGTGATAACTAAATTTAGTGCTCTATAAATTTTAGTTAAGATAATGTTATTCAGCTTGCAATTCAAATCATTTTAATTACCAATAGGATGAAAAGTTACTGAGTATTGACAGAGACGGCTTCTTCGTAGGTTTTTCTAAAAAGTGGTAAATTGTCATGAGATTAATACTAAATAATTAATACTAATAGTTCGTGTATTTGGGATGTATGTTTAGTAGAGATGGTAGGCATGTTAAAGATTTTGAACGACGAGTGAATGCAGGAAATAAGTTGAATGG
>JWHW01029585.1:126756-147126 GCA_000931545.1 Papilio glaucus | reverse complement strand
GAAGATGTAAGAATGTAGAGTAAATTATTTGCCGTTGGTTGAGATTTTATGCTAAAGTGACATATCTTATTACATTCTCTTTCTCTTTGACAGTGACACTTAACTCTTCTGGCACTGGAATTGGGATATAAAATTTAATTTTTTATGTTATCAATAGTATTTGGTCTGTAATATATATATTTTGAATTCTGTCTCAAGATATACGTAGAAGTATGAAGCCTACGATAGCAGCCGATGAAATGTTTCCAGAAGGAGTTGGTCCGTATATGGATTTAGAAGAGGTATGTATTTATATTATTTTGTTTGCAGTAACAAATAAAAATTGTTTATTTTATACTCAGAATGAATGCGAATTAAGTCATGAATAGAAATAGCAATGTGCCAAATCGTAAATTACTCAAACCGAATCATTCTTGAATGCAATTTATTATTGATATTATATCCATTAATAAAATATTACACACTAATATTCGATTACGTTGTTTGAGGAGGAAGAAGAGAGAAAGGTTGTTAAGAAACAGGTAGTGAATTAGAAGAAGCTAGAAAGAAAATAGAGATGGAATAAAATTGTCTGACGACTTCCAGGCAAATATAAAAATGTTTAGGAAATTCGTCAAAAATGCCAGAGGAAGGTCAGTACAATCGATAATGAATGTTGTTCGTGATGAGAATGGGGACCTTCTGAATCATGAAGTGGCAATTCTGAAGAGATGGAAGGGCTATTTTGAAGGTTTGTTTGAATGTAATGAGGCATCTATCTAACACACGCAAAATACGCGCTAGTCGTGGAGTTGCGGAAAAGTAGCCCACCCTACTATACTACTCATAAAGAACAGGAGTTGTAAAGTGCAATAATTTTGAATGAGATTGTGATTGCGATGAAAAGAATTAAATTGGCTAAAGTTAAGGCTGGGTATGACCGGACCGGACTTGACTTGAAATGCTGAGAGCTGGAGAAGTTTTGATTGCAAGCCTGTTGTGATCCACATCGATCTTTCAATCTATTTTGGGAGATATGACCTAGTACCAGAAGATTGGCGTAAAGTTATCATTGTTCCTTTATATAAAGGAAAAGGTTCACAGGATGATTGTAAAAATTACCGAGGAATCAGCCTTCTCAGCATTGTGGGATAATTGTAACATAATTACCTAAAGTGAGGTCTTATTTAAAAATGCTATCTGCAACTTAATGAAGTAGGGGCCGCGAATAATAATCCTCCCATGGATCGAGGAGAAATGATGCGGCAGATGAATTAGTGTGAAAGGGCTCCAGCAGCCAAGCAATTGGTCCAGAGCCTATAGTCCCACTGCCACACGGATACTTAAATGCAGAGGTTATGACACGCCACTCACTGCAACCTATACAATGATCCAAAAGAGTGCAGACAAGCGAGAAAAGCAAAGTTTATGGGTAAAGCAAAGATAAATAGGTGGATCTCAAGTAGGTTAATCCATTTAAGTAAATCATAAATCCGGATGGCCATAGCGGCGCTCACAGGTCAAGGCTTTTTTAATAAACATTTGCTTAAAATTAGAATTACTGACAGTCATTATATAGAGTGCATGGAAGATGAAGAAATGGTGTCTCATGTCTGTTACAGCGTTAAATATCTCGGCTCGCTGGAATCACTCCTGGAGATCGCCAGCAACATTAAGGGGTTGCTGGGGTTCTTAGGGGAGCTGGCATAATCCAAGTCACCGCCTATACGCAAAATATAACTGGTCAAAATCCAAACTATGGATTTCCTTCTGTGAAGTATCTGACTAAAATAAGTATTCCTTAGTGACTGAGAGCTGACACACCCATTAAACTTGTCTATTGTGCTTTAAATGGTGGGAGTCCAATTAAAACATGATTATTTGGAGCAATACAAATTAGTAATCTGCTGCTCTTTCTCTGAACTTTATAAGCAGCATTGAAACTTGGAGTTTGAGAAAGATTATAATTAGAATTGGATAATGTATCTTTTAGTGATTTTGGATTAAGGAATGATCGGGGAATTTTCAATAAATAAGAATGGTAATAGGAATAGGACAATATTTATAATTAACAATAATGTTCTAACATGCATACTGTAAGAATTTAAAACTAATTTTGGCATCTTTTGTTTCAGGCAGGAGGACCATCAAATCTCCTAATGGATTTGGCAGCCAATGAAAAAGCAATTCATGCAGATTTTTTTAATGGTGTGACTTTTAAATATTATTTATATTGCATATTAAACATTAAAGATAAGTGTTAGCAGAAATTTTGTATCCACATTGTATATTTCATTTAGTATGTCAATGATTTTTTTTAAAAATAAAGCTCGTCATCAGACATTTTAGGAAGATAGTCATATTATTTAACCTCATCAGACATGTTAGGAAGATGGTAATATTATTTAACTTCGTCATCAGACATGTTAGGAAGGTAGTAATATTATTTAACCTCATCAGACATGTTAGGAAGATAGTAATATTATTTAACCTCATCAGACATGTTAGGAAGATAGTAATATTATTTAACCTCGTCATCAGACATGTTAGGAAGACAATAATATAATTTAACCTAATTCTATTTTGTTATTTGATGCATAAATGGTTCCTTCTCCTTACCTTCTGTAAGTGTATTTATAAGGTTGTCTTGTTATAGCATGTGCTTAAACATTCTTAGCACTATTTTTAACATAATTAGAATTAATTTTTCTTTCATAACATAAATCTTATGTTTCAGATTTCGAAGACTTGTTTGATGATGATGACTTGAAGTAAAAGAATTATGTAGTTAGTATTTAATTTTAAATTTTATTTGTTAATTTAGGAAAAATAAAGATTTTTTCATATTGAAACATTTATTTTCTCTTTAAAAACAATTCCAAATTAGTGTTATAAATAATATTTACTAAAAATGGACAAAAAATATTGTTATGACATTGCATTTACCATTTATTATGCTTTTAATAAGCATGGCTTTACTAATTAACTGATTGGATTGTGGGTTGCTACTTCTTTTTATACAAGTCCAGAAATAACTACATTACCCCACTTGACATTCACAGAAACTGATAATTTACAATGCACTTGAGATCCACTTATATTTAAAGTGAAAGAAGTAAAATAATAATTTTACTCATTGTACAATATCAAAATAGAACAAAACTAAAATTAATATATATAAACCAAAAATAAAACAAGAACATGTGAAGCAACTCATTTAAAACAATGCCGATTCAATAACAATAATCCTAAGCTTATGAAATGTGTCATTACAAAATGACATTATAAAACATGAGACATACATAAGCATTGGCAGATCCAGAGAAGGAGGGCTAAGGGCTCAAACCCGCAAAATCATCAGAATTTATACAATTTTTATTTTTTTACCTTGCTAAAATCTACCCTCAGGAGGGTCAAGTCCACCCTCAAATCACAATCCCTAGATCCACCACTGGACATTAGTCTTTGTTGATAATTAAATTGATGAATGTCAAAATAAAAGGACTAAAGGAATCAACAGGGTGTGCGCTTCACATGATACATTTGTGAGTAATGACACATGTCACGCTCGGATCAATTCGACAGTAGTAACATATAGAGCGCGGTGTGGCGAGTGCGCAGCGAGGCGCGCCCGCCCTCGCTACACGTCCACGTCACTGCTGTCCTCGCTGTATTCATTTCCGTCATCTTCATCCTCCTGTTCATCCTTCACTTCAGCCACCTCTAATGTTTCATCTTCATTTTCACCAACATCAATTTCTTCCTCATCTAATATATTACTTAGAGTGCAATTTTCAGCTCTACCCATTTCTGAAATTTATTTTCATTAAGTTTATTTTCGTTAAGTTATGGATAAAAAGAAGATTGATGAGCGGATTAGACAAAAAGTGTATCCCGCTCGGAGAAGATGCCGCGTTGGCGGGCAGCCACACCTCATCACGACGTATCGGAAAATTATACTCCCCTACCATAAACGGGGTTTTTGAGATTACGGTCGCACAAGGTGAGGCCCAAAATGCCCGCAAAGCAGCCCTGAGTAGCACTTCGATGACTAAGTTACCCTATCCATATCCTCACATTAAAAAAAGTCTTTGATTAAGTTAGAGACACAAGAAATTACAGCTAAGTGCTAGGCAGTAGTGTTCTATTGCATAAAATGTTAAAATAACTATAATTTTTACAACTATAGGGAGCTTTTTCTTCATATTTTGTTTTTAGTAGGATAGACTAACTAGGTACTAAAGTCTAGGTGGCCTAAGAGAAGTAATAATATATGTCTGAGCAGTACTTACGTTCCACATACAATTCCAATGATTTTGGTACCATATTTTTTACTTTTATTAACTCTTCTTCTGAACATTCTCCCTTGTCTAGCCCTGAAAAGTTTATTATTATAATGTCTTATGAAAAAGCTTTATATAAAAGTTAAATCAATACTGGGCTTTATTGCCTTTTTAACTAGTAATGATAACTAACTGAAACAAGATATAATAAACGTAACGATGACGTCATAGTATTTATCCAGCCAAAAATTATTCAAACATTTTACTTACCATAAAGGAGGCCCATTCTTTTTAATATGTCTATGTCATCGTGTATCTGGAACCTCTTGTTAAAGTTAAACATATATTCTGTCCTGAAAAAGATCAAGTTAAAGTTTAAGAAAAAAATACTACAAGCCACAATGAATGTAAAACGAATATAGTTGGTGATGAATAAATAACCATCCCAATGATCAACTTAAGATCAATTGAATTACAAATGGATTGCCAGCACATTGCACCTTATATAGGAAGGGGCAGATATGTAATAAATAAGTAAAGAAGGGATATGGAGTTGGAAGTATTAATTCTTTGACTCCACATGATTGTGGAAGTTCAATGGTTGAACCATGGCCCCTGCATATCAGTGGCGTAAGCAGTGTATGCATTGTATTATTATAATATATTATAAAACAGCAATGGCTGGATCAGTTAGATAGGTCGCCACCGGTTGCCTTGGTTCAGGTGACAATTAGTTATAGAACTTGTTCTTCTCGGGTAATTAACACACACATACATGTATATTGTGTCTCTTAGTGCAAACAATAAATATTGAATATTTAACTTACTTGTCATTTGATATACTACAGTCTATCAATGCTTTGTCACTTGTATTTACAACTATGAATGGTAAATGGATGGCAGACGATGGCGAAGGTTTGATACCTTTCTTTTCTGTTTCTTTATTCCTTTCTATTAGGCTTTTAAATGATATATGCTGAAAAATTACGAAGGTTTGAAGATTAAACAACACTATAATGACATAATTTGAAAACATCAATAGCTCGAGCTAAAAGCTTTATTACACGTAATGCGTAAACAGGCGAGACAGTGCTCTCCGCCGAGTACTTGGTGCGTATCAACATTGCGTCGAGAGAAAAAGCAGTTAGACAGTAGCTTTGTCCCCATTGCATAATAGACCTACTACTGTCTCGCCGCTTTCCTCGGTACGTGTAATCAAGGCTTAATAGATATAAAATAAATTAAACTAAAAGTTGTGTACTGAATTTTATACATAAAATTTTTAATAGAATACAATATAAGTAGTATTCATTTAACTTACAATTGGATCACCTGTACAATTAGATTTGAAAATTGTTTCTAAGAATGTATGCATTTGAAAATCTACATTGAAGTAATTTAAAAGAATTAAGTTATACCTGTAGTATAAGCTCCTGTAATTGTTGAGTTTTCTTCTGTATCTGTTCTAACTTTGTCTGCTTCTCTTTCTCCAGTGCCGCGCACTCTTGCGCCGAGTTCGTCGGTAGGCCGAGCCATCTGATTTCTTTCTTTTCTTTTGATATAATATTCATTGCCATTAACACGTTTAACGCGTCATATACTCTTCGGCGAATATTTTTCTGGTCATATTGCTGAAATTTATAAAGCATTATTGTAAAAATTATTTAAGAAATGCTGGTGATCTACAAGTAGCATAAGGAGACTGAACAAATAGTAAAAAAGCGAGTAGATGTATATTAGATAAGTCAGTGTGGTTATTTAAGAAACCTTTATTTTTCCTTATTTCTAGGTTAGCTAGCAATCTGAATGTTTGTCATTTCACACTTTAAAAGACAGGATAATTAATTAAAAAAAAACATGATAAAAAGATGAGTTGAACTATCAGAGCCAACAAATACTTATCCTTCATGTGTCAAACAGGAAATAATTTATATCTTGCTTGTAATGATATTGATTGATGATTTGGAGTCAAGTAGCATTAAACAGACTAAAGAAACAATAAAGTTAGACCTAGAATGTTATTGGCGCTAATACCAAAAGCAGGGATGACCTTATTTTTAAAAACTTTAAAACTTTTGTCTAAAGTTTTTACGGCCGGCCGCTTGCCTAACGCCAACCCTCCTCAGGAATACCTTTAGAAACACCGGTAACCTATTTAGGCAAATGTTTCGACGTTGATAGATGAAGTAATCTCGGCCTACCATTCAGGTTCTCACCTGAGCTCTTATTTGTAAACTAACCTGAGTTTCAGGAGTGCTGCGCATCCCGGCTGTGAACTCTAACACTAGCTCGTCCGCAACTTCGTTGTACGACGTGAATCCCTTATTTCTGACCTTCTCACAAACTTTCATCGAAAAATGTCGCAAACCTTTACCAACTTTATCAGCATGCTTACGTCTTTTTGTTGTGCTGTGAAAGATACAAATGAACATATTAGCTTAATACATTTCTAAGGTCTATTACAACATTACTTACACATACCCCAAATTGATTAGGCGGTGATAGACATAGATAGGCAACTTAAAATCTAAATACCCATTGTAAAAAAAGTGGCCTTAAGCAAGGCTTCTCCTGCTATACTTAGACCTGCCCATTAATCGCCATAAAGAGTCGTCGCCAACCAGTGGACTCCCACAAGTTTTACCAGATCTTGGGCCATCTAGTGGAAGGCTTTACCTTATTTCAGTTATGCGTATTATAATTTGAGTTCAGTCTGTGATTCTAGATTATTTTCTCAATGTAATAATGACCATAATTTTCGTATAGCAAAATAATATTTTATCATATATCTTTAAGAAAAGCCATAAAATATCATATGTCTAGTCTGGCGATGGATTTAATACTAACTTCCTTTTTATTATAGCCTGGAGCAGGTAATGTTTTACAAAAAAATCTCACATTGTAGTTTTGTATAAATATCTCCAAAGTTTTTGTACTTAAAAAAAGAACCAGGCAACCAGCTCTTGGATCATTCACTTGATTTGATCATTCATAAAGCCTTGGTTTGGAAAATAATAAATATGTATATTACGTTTTTTTATGAAGTCAAATATCTAGAGAGAATCACAAAATATAAAAGAATGAAGAACAAACTTACTACTCTGCTGGGGGATCATTATCGGAATCATGTCTTCTCCTTGAAGCATGCGACATTGGAGATGGCAAATCAGATGATTTTCTTTTTGGTTTAACAGGAGATTCAGGTTTCGGCAGGATTGGAATTAATTTTGGTACAGACTGTACAATTTGCTGTTCTAATATTTGATCCTGATATTGTTCCTGTAAAACAGAAAAGATTAACCTATAAGCTAAGCAAAAAAGTAATAGCAAATTTAAAAATCACACGACGATCACCCCAAGGAAGAATATGAATCTGGAGATACCTTACACTTTAAAATCGGTCAAGCCGTGTTGTAGGCTACCCTGGAAAATCATTAACTTCCTTCTGGGTCAGTTAGTTAAAAAGATATTATGACGTGAAGTAACCCTTGAATATTCACAACAGAGAAATGCAGAGATATTGCTAGCGTTTGTTTAATTTAGGATACTAACTGAATAGAATGGGCTCATTCATACCATTTCTACTACAGCTACCATAGCTCTACAATGTTTTTAAGGTAAGATATACACATACAGGGTTATTGGTAATTCAACGTATTCCCGTTAGGAGGCGATATGGGTGACTATTCACTATAATTATAAACCTCTATGCATTATGGAAAAGTGAACCATTTTGGAGCATTTAACGCATATGGGGGTTAAAATTATAACACAAATTATAACGGGAATGGGTTCGAAGTATCAATAACCCTGTATAATAAGATTATGAACAGTGTCCTCATTAGCATCGATCCAGGCATGGGATTGGAATTGAATTGTTTGATATCGTAATAATATAATTTTTGTAATCGTCTGATACATAAATATAAAAATGTTTAAGTCATGAAGTTTATTTATTATAACTTTTTCGATATTATAATAGGTCTGGGAAAATGTTCGTGGCGTTTTCCCGATAGATCACATCAATTGTAAATAACTCGAGAATGAGGAACTCCTTGGGATTGGGAAGGAATTGGGCAGTGTATGGTGAAAGTACTTTATAAAAATCTGTTATGCGGAACTAGTTCACTCCTTTTCGTTCTAATAATTAAGAAAGATGAGTAGCTCTGGTCGTTCGATCGCTGAAAAAGCAGATGAAACTCTGCTTATAAAAGTGCAACAGCACTGTCAACATTGGAATGGATCCAGGCATGGGATTAGGATAGTCTTCCACCACTTCCAGCTGATACGATTAATTCTCAAGTCTCCCGTGGATAGCTAGAGTGATTACGCCAAGTAACTGAATGAAAATATCTCGAATTGAATCATGGGAAAGCCCACCCTCTCTCGGCGACCCCACAAAAATTGCGACAGCTAGGTTGGGAAATTAGATCTATCTACCCAGATAGTCAAGACATAGCACCTTGACACTATCTTTTGTTCCAATGTTTGCTGAACTTTCAATTAGTTTTTGAACCAAAAGCCACAGAAATTCTACCACCACACCACCAATCAAAATAGCGAAACATCGTAGATAACAATGGAGCATATTTGGCATTCATTTTCACACTAAAGAAGACCAGTCGTGTTTTATATAAAAACATCACCAACTTTTTCTCAGATCTAATATTGCTTATATACAAAATTTAGCAGATTCAACATACCTGAGGTTCCACTTCCAGGGGTTCTGTTTTAGGCACAACTTTTTGTAAGCGAGTAAATGTATCAACAGGGACCTGCACTAACTCTGAAAATAAAATTAAAGAGTATTATTATCACACGTCCTGAACAAATTATGATTTATATGTGATACATGAATGAATTAATATTGAATATATGTATAAGGTGCTTTGATTTCCAGAAAATAAAATTATATAGCGTTTCAAATATAATATGAATGATGTTATTACGAGGGATGTTTGATAAGTACCCATTTATGGAAAAACGAGTTATTTTTGTATTAATCCATTTATTATTCTACATCGTCAACTTTTTTTTCCACCGATATTCAAGCATTTGTCATTTCAGTCATTTGATCCAAATTGCTAACCAAAGATCCATTTTTTCCGGTCGGGAAACAAAAAGAAATCGCATGGGGCTAAATCTGGAGATCGGTGAGGCACCAGTTCGTAATGTAAATTAGCCGCCACTACTCTGGACGAATGAGGATGTCCATTGTCGAGATGAAAAAGTAACTTTTTCTTCTTTCAATAATAATAATTTCATTTAATCCGTTCAGACAATACAACACAAATAACAAACATATGTACAAGTAAAACAAGAAAAGAAAAAAAAAGTAGTACAAAAAATAAAAGAGAAAATATTTATAAATACGCGTTGTAAGGCTGAACGAATAGGGTTTTTGCTCAGCTATGTGCTGGCTATTCGCAGGAGTAACCAGCGCTAATATTCTGCTAAAACCTTCCATCCGTGCGCCAGCCGCAGCGGTGGATATGCATCACACATTTATGTTGAGGTATAAGCAGAAACAGCAATAAATAAATTAAAAAAAGTATATATATAAAATAAAATACTTGCACAATGTAACAAAACAAAAATCAGGGAAAACGTTTTATTGTGGTGGCATAATGTTCAGCTTATATAAACATAATAGGACATTTCTATGCAGTCCAACGTTTATAAACAACAAAAACAAATAGAAAGAAAGAAATACAGTTCTAATGGAGGTTTAAAGAAAGTATATATTTTTAACTAGATTTTTGATTGTTTGAATATCCATCAGAAACAATTTTAGTGTATTTTTAAATGCTATTTTAGTTCGTGAGTTTTTAATGGGCGGTGGGATATTATTCCAGCATTTGGTGGCTGCATAGCGAAAGCTACCGCGGAATGCAGAGGATTTGTGCCGTCTTGTTTGTAGCTGCAAGTACCGTTGCCTTCGTTCAGAACATCTAGTGTTTGACCACACTAGATGTTATATACCACCATACACAGGAGGTATTTTGGTGCCTGTGATTTTATAACATCAAAAAGTAAACACGCCAGATGAAGTTTTCTTCGATGTTCGATTTTCAAGATGTTATGTTCGTTGAAGAATGGCGTAACGTGACTTCGCGGCGGTATAGAAAAACAAAAACGGGCACAAGCATTTTGTACCCTCTGTATTAACTTCGGTCCTAGCAAACAAACGCGGGCCATACACAATATCTGAATAATTTAATTTAGATAATACCAGCGTCTCCACTAATTGGACACGAAGTCGTTCATTTAAATAATTTCGAACTTTGTACAGCACTTTTAGTCTGTAGAAGCAGTTCCGATTCCCGAGATGTAACTTCGAGTGAATTACAATTCACTTCGAATGAATCTGCGCTACGAGATTTGGGTCTAACTCTAATCCCAAATTCCTGGCTTCGTAGACACGCTCGACGAACACGGACCCTAACTTAACCCGGCGGTCTGATGGGACATTATTGATTTGGTATTTGGAGCCAAAAACTATGTATTTCGTCTTTGTGGGATTGTGAATAAGGCTATTGTTTTTGGACCACTTTTGAATTCTGTCTAGGTCTTCATTAAGGGATCGCACGGACGGCGGAACTCCACTCACTTGTTTTAAACGAGATGAATACCTGTAAGTCGTCGGCGTATAGATGATATTTACAGCTTTGTATGCACTTTACGATATCCGCTGTGTATAACACAAACAAAAGAGGAGAGAGGATAGTTCCCTGGGGGGTGCCTCTTTCAAGGGGACTGTAAGCTGAACGCCACGCATGACCGTTTTCCTGAGCTACTTCAACATATTGGCCTCGGTTTGTGAGGAAACTATGAAACCATTTCACCGTGTCCGGATCGAAACCATAATACGACATTTTAGCGAGAAGTAAGGGTATATCTATACAGTCAAAAGCCCTTGAAAAATCCAGAAGCACCAGCAATGTGCACATCCCATCATCCTGAGCCGTAATAATGTTGTCGGTAACATCCAACAGGGCCGTGGTAGTACTATGGCCTTTCCTAAACCCAGATTGAAATTCTGGAAGTATATTGTTAGCTTCTAAATACTTTATCAGTTGTAGCCAAACCACCTTTTCAACTAATTTCGATAGACAAGGCAATAAATGGCGTCGTTTGTCCTTCAACACAACTTTTAATATAATATCTAATATTTTGGCATATTATTATCGTTTATATATTTTTATCGTTTCCCCTTTACTAAGTAGTCAATGTAATAGGTCTTTACCTAAGATATTGCCGTTTTATATGAAATAACTTTATGTCAAACTTTTTTTATTTCTATATTTGAAGTAACCAACACCAACGCTGTGGTAGTTTATTGATGCCCTTCTTGTAAAAATCAGCTGGACGGGAGGCAACAAAATCTTCAAAGGCATTTTGTACTGCCTCTCGGAAATTGATTTTTTTTCCGGCTAAAAGTTGTCCAAATTTTGGAAAAAGTAATAGTCGGTGGGTGCAAGGTCTGGTGAGTACGGTGGACGAGGGAGAGCTTTCAACCCCAACTCTTGCAGCTTGGAGACTGTCTGTTGTGCAGTATGGGGTCTCGCGTTGTGTGTAGGGGAAGCGGGGACGACCGATTGACCAAAGCTGATTGCAGATGTGCAGATTCTCCATCATTGTCTTCAGTTCTTCACATTACACATCTCCAGTAATGCTCATGCCGTTGGGTAAAAAACTGCGATGAATCACACCGGCACTAGACCACCAAACAGTGATTTTCTAGAGGTAATTTTTCGTTTAGGGCATTGCTTTGGTGCTGAACCAGGATCTTACCAACTTGCCAACAGAATCCACTTTTCGTCGCACGTAACAAATCGGTTCAAAATTCTTTCATTTCTGTGCCTGTTGAGCAGCGCTAGACAGGTCTCAACCGATTTGTTGCGCTGGCGATCGTTAAGTTCGCGGGGCACCCATCTATCAAGCCTCTTTGCCTTGCCAATTTGTCGCAAATGGATCAATATTGTTTTGATGTTAACATCAAAAGCTGCAGCTAACTCGGCTGTAGGTTGGGTATCATATTTCACAATCGTCTTTAATTCATCATTGTTGACGTGTCCGGATGACCACGAGGTTCATTTTTCAAATCGAAATTTCCAGAACGGAACCGGGCAAGCCAATAACGGGTTGTGCCTTCCTTTGTAAAGTTCTCTCCGTAAAAATTGTTAATGTTACGTGCCGTTTGTGCCGCGTCGATGCCAAGACGGAAGTCATATTCCATAATTACACGAATTTTTAAAGTATCCATTATGCCGAAAAATGTTCAAACGTAATGAAAATACAAAGCTAATCAATAAACAAAAGACTGACTTTGTAAAAAGAATGTCATGTTTTTAAAACAAAATTAATTTGAATTTACAAGTCACAGCCAATCAAAACTTTTTTGGTTTGAAATGGCCAATACTGAAGAACAGCAATTGCATAGGTAAAGACCTTCAATTCCCAAAAAAACGGTTGTCGTGACCATTCAGGCCGATGGTACGGTTTTTGCTTTCTTTGGAGCAGGTTCGCTCGGTAAAATTCACTGCTTTGACTGTTCTTTCATTACCGTGGTAGAGTGATGAACCCACTATTCATCTACGATCACGAAATAGTTTACGTCAGTCAGTTTACGTTCAAACGTCGGCCAAACATTGTAGTCAGTCGGTTCCGTTTACATTCTTCCTTGAGTAATCGCAGCACCCATCTCGCCGATACTTTCTTTTCTTCCAACATGCTTTGTACCCTCTCGATTGAAACGTTTACGCATCAACGATCTGTCGAAGTCTAATTCTAATGTCGGCTAAAACGATATTTTAGTTTTTCTTTTAACCACTTCCTCTGTAGTCGCCTCAATTGTTTGGACAATCGTCATCAAAGACGGTTTCTCTCCCCCGCTTAAATTCCTTAAACCAATAACTGATGGTTGTCATAGAAGGAGTCACGATAAACCGTATGCATTCTTACTTTTATTTCACACGTTTCTCCTTCCAAAAATAGGATTCGAATCCGGACCGATGTTGTTCTTTTTCCATTTTAACAATTTAAAGTTCAAGCTTTCACTGAATCGCATTCAAATAAGAAAAAAAAGAATGCAATTTTTTTTCACGCCTTTTAAAATCGCTTAAAACGGTTGTATAGATATTTTCGGCCAGTGATATCGATTCATTTAGAGAATGGGTACTTATCAAACGGTTTCTGTTCACATTCGTACCATGTAATTTGTTCATGTGTAATTTAATCAACATAAACAAAATTTAGTTCCAAAACCTAGTAAATTACCAACACATTCTTATAAAATAATATATATAATAATAAAAAAATCTTTATCAACATAGCACAAAACAGCAAATGTAAAGGCTGGAGATGAAATTTTGAAGCAACATATCAACTGGGGGACTTCATAACTGCATGTTGATACAGATCAGATATAAAACACTGTTCCCAGTCTACTGTCAGGGGCAACCCTGGGGTAAAGCGACCGGAACGGACCGGAGGCGGAAAACGACAAGAGGTGCTCCAGAGCGAGTTTGTCTTTCGGCGTCCTTTTTTTTCGTCTCCCAAAAGAAAATCATATTTTATTTTTATTTGAGACGACGATAAAAAGGGCACCAAGAGAATTTCGCTCTACCTTAATTAAAGGCCTTGGCTACTGTTTTCCCAATAATCTTATGGCAAAGTCGGGTTGCTGTCAAAGGTTACCAAGTGCACATAGTATGCAAAGTGCAATAAATATTTGTGCTGCATGGGTCAAGGATTTAAGTACACACTAACCAATGAACAAGTGATTGTGACTAGTACAAATATATTTACTCAGAAATTGATCTCCCCAGATCAAATGGTATAAACCTTAAAACTTAGTACAAATGATCTTTTCTTTTAATAATACCCATTGTATTATTAAAATTGTATAGACAGAATAAGCAGGTAACACTTACTTGATGCACACTTTATTCCAGAAGTTACTTTAATAGGGCAAAAAACAGGTGTCTGAAAGGAAAAAAATAAGCAAATGTATTCTTTTATCTGTTAACGAAAACTTCATAGGCAAAATATTTGACTGTGGTACACAGTCACCATCTAGACTATATTTTGCGGTCATCTAATGAGAATAATAATTTAAGGTCAATTGACGATTAATCATTATCAATCATTAATTTTATTCCAAAACCAGGCTTCTGCTCTGACTTTTACCCTTGAATCGTACGATGTATAGAATCATCATTAGGAAAGATATGATGACATTGGTCAGTAGCAGATCCAGGATTGTGATTCATGGTTTGACCCTTCTGAGGGTAGATTTTAGCATGGTAAAAGTAAAAATTCTGTGAATTTAGACATAAGAGGGGAGGTTTCAACCTAATACTTGGATCCAAAAATGCCATATGTACACAGAACAGTACCACATCAATCCCAAAGTATCTTTTATGGTTATCATTTTAGATCCATCTCAATAATCATTGTTTAATTGGTTTTTCATTTTGTCTATAATTTGGGCAAGTAGGTCATTATAAGTGATCATCATCATGCATAAATATCCACAATATCCATGTTATATATAAAAAGTAAATATGAAAAACTTTCGTTTTACTTTTTTTAATTTCTTTTGTTTTTGTGTGAGTTCTCATGCCCGTAACCAAGAGGGGTAGAGAGCGATTACAGATTTTCATTTGGCGCGATCTTGGCACATGTCTATAGCTCCTTATATTGTTTTCTATAGTATGTCATCTGCCATCTACTGCCTACCAATACTGCCACTCACTTCGACAATATAAAGTAGCCGTTTTCAGTTTCGATAGTGTACGTAGGGACCGTCGGTACACTATCGAAACTCAAAACGGCTACTTTATATTGTCCACATTATATATAATGTTGACAATATAAAGTGGCCATTTTCAGTTTCGATAGTGTATTTAGGGACCGTCGACTTGAGTGGCAGTGTTACTTTTTGAATGCTTCTTATTTAGCACAAGCGAGCCCCCAGTTTCACCTGACATTTACCTGACATGCCTGCATGAAAATTGTTCAGCCTAACCTGAAACCTATTTAATATAATTGACCAAACAGATCATTAATCTATTGGTATGTTACGCAATGCCATATTCCCAGTACTTCTTACAGATATCAGTATATGCAATCATAAAGTCTCTTTGAGCATTCTATAATAAATGATAAAGTAAGACTGAATGCCTGATGTTGCAGTTAACATTCAACCAGAAGATAAGCATTGAACAAGAAACAAAACTAATAGATGCAGTAAATGCAATCTAAGTAATTTAAAAGGATTAATTAACCTGGAACAGACAATCTTGTGGTCACAATACTTAATTTTTTTCTTATCGATCTTGTCAGAGATTCTACAGGAAGACAGTGAAAAAGTTTCATTAACATGAACTGAATATACCTAAATAACCCAAAGGCAAACTGTATCAACACCTTTAAAAAGCAGATAACTCTAACCATACTATGTTTGTTCTATATTATATTTATTAATAATTATTATGTAGTGAAAATGCTAAAAATCATGATGAGATGAGAACAAACCAAAACAGTGAAAATAACTAACCTAATACTGTGTCCACTTTAATTAATGACCTCTTAAATAGAATAAATGGAAGTCATTACTATAATGCACAGTTTATGATCAGATGCAGATTATGAGTACAACTTGGCCTTAAAGATTTCAGACATGTATGTTTATACAAGGATGAATTTAATTAAATTTATCTACTAAGAAGTGCCATATCTCTATTCTGTTTGAAAAGTTGCACCTGTATTGATAGATTTGGTGTAATTGTAAACCATAAATCCTATTGGAATGCAAACATAATAAAAAAATAATCATAAGTAAAGTATTATGTTGGATAAACTGTGCCTTTTACAAATCAAAATTAAATAATCTGTAGATAACCCCCCCCTAATTGCAACAGATAAATTGATTTCATGTTTCCAAAATATTGCCCGAATGAAGGTAATTGTTTATAGCTTACAATAAATTGAATCCTTTGCACTGATGTCTCGAACATAATAATCACACTGGTATGCCATGAAAACAATGATTGATTTTCTTATAAAAGAAATAATTTTCACTAAAACTAAATCACCTAACAACACATTTACTGAGAGAGCAACATTTCCATTTTAAAAATCTATAAATTTTTGGACTTATCTGATTTACTACAAATTTAAAAAGTAACCATTTCACATGTGTTTTTACATCTGTTATTGCTAGAAACTTTAGGTCAAGTACTGCTATATGGGCCTCTTTGAGCCATGGCAACCACTTGCTTTGGTGATCTCTATTAAAGTGAATTATACTACTACTACTGGCTTCAGATATGACCTTAATATTTCTTTAAGGTGTTGCTTTAAAAACCAATACATAATGCCGGCTTTAAAAGAATAAAGACAATAGAGGCAATGCCAGATAATTCACTGACTTAGATATGATGTGATGATGCCATCAGGGGTCTTGAAAATGAATTTTATACTATTCTAATAAAACTGCTAATTTAATGTAACCATAAATGGACCAAACATACATGTATACATAGTTATACATTTATGTATGGTCCAATTTAAGGTTCAAACAATTACATCAACTAACCTGAGTATTTAGTTGTCCTGCAGCAATAGTTGGAAGTTTATATATTTTCACAGGATTTACTTTTACTTTGATTGGGCCAGTAGATTGATTATTTGAATTTTGCACTACTTTCACCATTTGCGGTTGTCCTTAAAATTACACAACGAAAAAATTTATTATCATCCTAATTTTTAACTCAAAGAGACGGTAACCAAACCTATAACCACAACATAACATAAACAAACAGGGGGACGTGTATTTTGAAGCTTCGCCCACATAACGCCTCAAAGAAAATTACGAAGCCTAATTTAAATAAAGGACAAAATTCGTTAGATATAGCGTATAAAAATAACTTGTGATTAAATTATGTGAAATAAACAGCTAAATCAACGAAATCTAACGTCACTACTTACTAACCATTGGCGTCATGTATAAGGAATTTTACTATACTAGGTTTCTGGGACATTTTCTTCGTAATCTTCCCAATGGATATCCATTTACGTATATCACAAAAACAATTCAAGGAAACTTATTTAACGAAAATAAACTATCTTAATTCAACTTGCTTGGTCAAAATGGCGACAACATATTTAGGATATGTTTGAAGGTCAGAAATTGCAATGATGTACGTTCTATAAAATAAACCACCTAATTTTTTTATAGCTGCATGAACCCCATGACAATATAATATCACTAAAATTGTTCGGAGACAAGAATAAAATTCAAATAATAAACAAGTACTTCAAGAAAGTCAACGATGACCGCCGCCGGTCTTAAAATTTACCAGCTGATTGGATGACGCCTGTTCACGTGTATTATCCAAAACCAGAAACCCCCGCCGGAATTTATTTCCGGAAAAGGCGCGAAACTATGGATGAAAACAGTGACATCTGTCGTAAAGCAAAGCTAATTTGGTCTATGAGTGTTTTGCCATAGACTATCATAGACTATAACTTTTTTCAGACAAAAGCAACTAGAAAACACCTGTATAATTATTATCTCTCAAAGTTGTTTAACGGCCGAATACAGAAACGTCATCAAATCTGTACTCATTTGATGGCCACTAAAATTTGAGGAATATTAATTTTTTTGGTACTACCCTTAGATTTTTGGGCTACTTAAATCGATTTGACAGTTCTTTTGTCGGAAAAATGATTGACGATAGTACTACATTTGACTAACTAACTAAGATATGCGTATAATTGAGAGAATACGAATTTCAAGATTAAACGAGATTCGAACATTTAAGACGCTCTTAAATATTTAATTGACGTTTCAGTATTCGGCCGTAAGACGCTTACTTTTTTAAATATATACGTCTAAAGTAACAGTAAATAAGCTACAGTGCTCAGGTATTTTGAAAAATCATAGTACTTCAATCATTGACCTCAATGGGGTTAACAACTCAAAGCAGACGTTGCGTTGAGTGTTCCTTTTATTCGGTTTTTGTTTGTTTTTGTCTTGCGACGATATTTTTTCATATTATTAACAAAAAATGTATTCAATGCGGAATGTACCTTTGCTAAAATCTGAATTAAGAAAAAGAGATGCTTTTTCCAGTTTTCGAACAGCCTTCTCCTACAGGTTTCTTCGCAAAAGATCAAAGATTTGGCGGCGTTATCGTCGTTACTTTATTTTTTGCCTCTGTAAGTGTATTATTGAAGTGAAATTTCTTTGTGGATGTTGTGAATTGGATTTTTAGAAACGAAAAATGTATCGGTTGTTTTTATATTGAATCGAACAAGTTGTTCGAACAGTATGACACATTTTATACTCTTTGCTACTTTAAGTGCAAGTGCTCTTTGGGCTAAGATGTCAAGTAAGTCATTTAATTGTCAAGAAATATGATGACATTGACATATTTTTTAAAGGGTTATTTTTTTTATTGAACTTTCTTTGTATTTGTTTTAAATTATATTTACGAGTTAATTTAATGGTTATGTAAATTTATATAGTATTTAATTAAATATTAATGTGAAAATGTGTTTAATTTTACGTTTATTACTTTTTCTTGTTGCATTAAACTATGTTTACCTAGTACAATTAAGTGATATTAATGTTCCACCTGAACACATAAGATACATATTTAATTTATTTCCTAGCCTAGCTGAAAATTGTAAAGTCGATTCCAATTGTATATTTAAAAATATTATTGGCCATGAAGCTTGTTGGGGATATGAATCTGGATGTAATAAGAATGTCTCTTACCATGTTAGGCCCCGGTGCCCAGGAGATCACAGAGGGTGGGTAAAGACAAAAGTGGCCCAGTATGACACATTTTATACTCAAGCAGATTTCGGTAATATTTTTAATTTATACATATACATTTGTATTTAAAGTTTTTGTTCAAATGTCTTGTTATAATTTGTATTTTTATATTGAAAACTTACAGGTTATGTGAAAGATCAAATAGATGAATTACAGGTCATGTGTGAAGCTTCTTATCTTCACGACAGTTCACTGGAATGTTCAAAATATTTAAGGTATGAGCAGAGGTTAAATTAAATACAATTTTTTATTTAAGTTTTACCATTATAAAAAAAAACAATTATTTTTCAGGTTTTGTAGAGGGAGAAATTTAATGTTGAATTTTACTGGTTTAGTTGGCCGTGGTGATAATTTACGTTACAAAATGGATATTCTATCTGAAGGACAAATTGGTGAGTACTTGAATGTTGTACTGAAAAAAGATTAGAGAATACTAATTCAAAATTCATCAGTAGTGTTAAAATTTTCTTATTGAAAATTATAAACTACTTTTACTTCATATGAAATGGGGGTTAGGATTTATGTTACCATGGGTTTACACTGCCGAGAACATTTACATTAAACACATTGTCCTCTCAGTTTTTCCAGAGAGTAAGATAGAGAGCAAACTTTTATTGCGACATGATTTTACTCCAGTGGCAAATAAAAAATAAATGGTTATAGTTATTTCTATATTTATAGTTATTTCCTACACTTCAAAGAAACTAGTTGTTGTAAATTTACTACTAATTGAGTTTGATTTATAAATTTCAGGTGGTTATTGTAATTATTATGAAGATAGACTTAAGGCAGAAGCGGAACATATGAGTGCTTTACAATCTTGGGCTCCAGAAATGGTGAATTTTGTAAAAACTCCTTATCGACCAATCTTTGATGAAATGTGTGATGTTGTAATAGAGAAACCAACATATGTTATGAAATTAGATGCCAGTAAGTAATATTTCTTTAATAAATGTCTTATAATACAAAAGTTTGTTAAGAAAAGTGTTTTAGTTTGCTTGTGATTGTTTTGTTTCATTAACAATACCAATTTAAGTCCTAATATTTTTTGGACTTCTATATATTTTGTATTTAACAATTAATATATTTCATATGATGTTTCTTAACATTCAATTTTGTTGACAGAATTTTTGTTAAATAGTTGTTTTTTACTTGTTTGATGCAAAAATGTCAATGTCAGTCAAAAAAATAAACAAGCATGTTTTATTGTGTACTTATATTTGTGTTTATGTGTGTACATGTGTTGAGAAATAAAAA
>JWHW01029585.1:62766-77154 GCA_000931545.1 Papilio glaucus | reverse complement strand
TAACTAAATATGCAGAGGTACTTTACTTAAGCATTTCCATAAAAGTGAAACACGCATTAAAAGGAAAATGTATTAGAACAGCATGAGATTAAAATAGAAAGACAAAGAAAGCGAATCCAAAACACATAAGCAGTAAAGCTTTGAAATAATTGGATAAAATATTTGAGAAGTCATTTTTTTTAGTTATTTTAAAGAAATTCACAAAATCTATGAGGTTTGTGAGGCTGTGCCCGTTATTGTGCTGTATATCAGAGGCAATTCATGATTTTTTTATGTTTAAACATTTATTATATTATATTGAATTGTATTATTTTAGTTATATTAAATTAACCTGAATTTGAAAGTGCCTCTTAATTAAATATACTTGTAAAATACAATTTGAATAAATTTATTTAAATCAAAGGTGTTACATACTTCTAGATACCGGGACCCAAAAGTGAAGCTGCTTTAAGTTGACATTGGCGACTATACCTTAAACAGCAATCTGTCAGTTGTTTCTCGCGGCACAAGTTAAAAATCTCCGTGTTTCTAATTAAAAAAATGACGGTTTGTGCTGCGAAGTCGTGTAAAAACTATACCTCAAAGGAAAATAGGTGTACAAACGTCACATTGCACAAGTAAGTAAATAATTTTAAGATTCTTCTAATATTTGTGAAAACTTAACTAAATATAAAATTTAAAAACTTCAACGCGACGCCATAACATGTTAAGGTTGTCAATTAAACAACATTACAAAAATATATTTACCCTAAAATAAAATAAAAGACGACAGATTAAAAAGACGTTGTTAAAAATGTTTTGTAATTTAATTTAGATTAATGTGATAACTTAGTTTAGTTTTTTTCTATATATCTTACAAACACCGTTTAAACAGTCTTACAAATAAATGACATTAAAAGTCAAAAGTACTGTTTACTTTTGCATATTCGCAGCGTAATAATCAAGCGTCATTCTTGAACGTTAAATTTATATAAATCACGGTATCTGTAGATATATAATATATGCTTTAAATCGTAAGATAATTTCATTATATATTAAAAAAAGACTTAAGAATTATAAGTAAACGAAGGCGTGTGATATTTGGATTTTGGCCCCATGCTAAAGTTTTGTGTTTGAAATTTTACATAAAATGTGATTGGGAAACATATGAAATTAAATAACATAAAACACATCTATTTTAGATACAATTCAAACATGGCGTCATATGTCACATTACATTTGCCAATTCACCTAGTAAAACTGACATTGTGAAATAAATTTAACGGTAAATAATAAAATACAAACATAATAAATAAAATAAAAGATACATAAAATTGTAAATAGACAAGTTTTAGTTGTACAGCTATCAGGGCGATGGTAGGGGGTAGATTATAATTACCCACCCACCATTACCTGTAATTAGTTAATTACCAATAAATCTGTATTTCTGTAGAAGTATGTAGGTAGGCGTAGGAGTGTCGCCGATAGAAGCGAATTAAAGATTTTTTTTACACACAACAATTTAAAATATCATGACGCCATTAAAAATATAACGAGAATTTCGTCATTACATGATTTTTAAAAATTTTATTGACAATCGATATAGCCTAGCTTACTCGCTGATTAAATAGGATTATTTTAATAAAAGTATTTTTAAAAACAGTGCTGTAGTTTTTGAGTGTACTCGAAACAAACAGACAAACTTTTGTTTATTAATATTATTAGTATAAGTTTATTAGCTCCTGTAAACTAAACAGTATCGTTATAAATCGATTTTCATATTTTACAAATTTACTCGTTGGATCACTTCCAATTTTTCCAGTTTGATTTCGGTAACATTTATCTAATTCCAGATGCAATACTGATAAACTAAACGTGACTTAGCTAACCGCGTTACCTAATGCGAGCTTAGCGCGCGGCCCGCGTACACTTTTAACACAAAAGAAGTTCCAGATAAATGATGTTAAACTCATTTGTGCGTATCATTAATTTTAAATTATGCATCTGTTAAAATTAACATATAATGAATTGCCTTTGTGTGAACTTGCACAATCCTACTCATATGATACCTATACATTTAGATGTATGCACTGTGTTACCGGTACAATTGTTTTGTTATTTCGATAGGACGATAATTACGATTTGTCTTTCTAATTTGACAGGTCGATGACCCCTATTTTACATTTCTAGGTGGAAAGGACGACCTCTTGACCCAGCATTATAGCTAACGGAAATTCAACAAAACTCATTTTGACTAACTGACAGGATGACGAGAGAATGCCGCCTCAATTGTTAGGCGAAGTATAGGTTTTTAAAACTTCAAATTCGGACTTTAGCATATCATTTTCAGCATTTTTCAAATCAAATTCGGACTTCTATATAAAGTATATATTAATTTGACCGATAACAGTCCGAATTTAATGTGTAAAAATCTGAATTTGATTTACAAAATGCTGAATTCTATTATTAAAATTCCGAATTGGAAGAAAAAACCTATGTTTTTTATTGTGCATAAAACTAGTGATCAGCCCCGCCTTCGCCTAATCGTTCTAATTATGTTGATCCGGTTGCTACCAAATTACACCAAAGGATCACTCGCCAATCCAATTTGAACCTCTCCTGGATTATAAAGTCTGGAGTCTAAAGGGAACATAAATACATACCTACATACACGCATTGCCTTATATATATACAGTAAACATAGGTACTAAGGAAAAATAAATAAGTCTTCGCTTTCGGCAGTAAATCGGCCCTGTGAGATTTTTACTTAAAACTCAGCAAATGGGTGTGATGGTGAGAGCTATGCTCGGAGTTTCTCTAAGAGATAGAATCTGGAACGACGAAATTCGATGGAGAACTAAAGTAGACAACATAGTTCTTAAAGTCAGTAGGCTGAAGTGGCAATGCACCAGTCACATCTTTTGAGCTACCGACGTGAGAGTAGGGGGAGGAAAATTTTGGGATGAAGATCTTGGATGGGGACCTGAAGTGTGGGTTGCCCGCCTTCCAGATACAACGATCACCTTGCAAGGACGGCAGGAAGTAGCTGGATGGGGTACGCGGGGGGAATATGCCAAGCAGTGGACTGATACAAGCTGATGATGATAATGACTGGATGAATATGTCACATATGGGATAACATATTCATTATATTGTATTGATAAAGTTCAATATTGCAATTCACCCGAACAGCGGTGAAATTAGTTAAAAATGGATGCAGGTATGAACCAGAAGAATGTGCGTGCTTCCAGTATAGCGCAGTCTGTTAATCCTGAAGCATATTAGAGTAAGGAAGGCGCACCATTTCATTGAGCGTGAGCAATCCTGGTAGCGGGTGGGCTCGGCTTACGTTCCGGCTGCGGCCGCAGGTAACCGTTGCAGATTGCGGTCGCCGACACCCAACACCGATTAAACATCGCCACGTGTCAGGTTCGCGGCTCACTACACAGCTCCCGCTTTCTCTCCGCGACACTTGAGCGCCGCGAAGGGTTTGTCGCCAGTCTAGTCGGTGAAATTTTGCGAAATTTCAGAGCCGAAATTAATTTCTTTCTTTTAACTGGTTTTAGCTAGATGCCGCAGCTCCCGTCATCTTCCTCGTCTTTTTCTCCTAACTGGTATAAAAAAAGTTGGAATTATATCGGTATGATCCCTCATTACTTAACAGGTCAATGTTAGCCTTTGTTAGTATTTACCTGACGATACTAACATCGTGATCGACCTGTAGTACTTATAAACTTAGTCAAGTCCCTTGTATCAAAATTTCAAACATACCATGAAATAAGTTTATTACGTTGGAAATGAATAATTCGCAAAAGTCAATTAAGGATTTATATAGAACGAAAACATCAGACGCTTTTTACCTTTACATTTTTTTAGTAGCAATTCAATTTGTTTCACATTTAACTAGATTTAAAACGAATGTGAATTCAAATTTGTTTATGCGTTTTGATAACGTTTCACTTAAACGCTTTTATCTCTGTCATAATACCGCATTAATTATTAAAGCTTAATTACGAACTTTTTACAGATTTTAATTTATAATTATTACATAGCCATGTTTTGTTTCTTTATTATAATTATACACAGAGTTAATCATATTGGGGTAACTCTTATCATTGTAATACCATAATTATCCTGTCCACGGAATTGGTGCTAAATAATATTCTCTCTTCTCTAAGAGAATATTAGATGATCATACTTAAGGCGACAGATTATTCTATAATTTTCTTTGTTCTGTTATTTTAAGCGATTTATTGACTGTGATGCACTTAAGAGTACTTGACTATCGACACGATTGCTTGTCTCGATTATTGCTTTGCTGGTCTGGCAAAACAATCTTACAATATAAAGTAATGGCAAATGTCGCTGCCACCGCTTTCATACTTTCCATGATATTGTGTTGGAATTATTCAAAAAATAAGGAGAAGACAGTCAAATTGCAAGTCAAAAAAAGCATTTTATAGGATAAGGTCGCCTGATGTTAAGTGTTTACTATTGAACCCGTGAATTAGAAGAGCTGCATGTCCGTTACCGGCCTTTAAAAAAGTAGTACCAATACGATATACATATATCAATTGGAATGAAGGAAGAATTGAATCTAAAGATCATAATTAAAATTATTTATTTTAACTCAAATTTATTATTTTTTATATTACGATTTTTTTTTATATATTTATATTACAAACATTTAACTATTGTGTATGCATGTTGTGAACGCCCCTTGTCCTTGATACTTAGAGTCGGTTTTATAATAATTCAACAATTATCAATTTGGCACGGATGAGGCGGGCTATTCAATCAATATTAAATAGGAGTGTACAACAATGGTTCTCGACTTATGGATGGTAGTCCGCGAGGCGCTGCGTGAACGATATCTCATGGACAACGCAAGCAGCAGCCGGGCTAATGGCGACTGATCTCAATCTATGGATCTATAAACATGGCAATCGGCCGCTAATGTCCGCTGATCGGCGTAAAAATACTCTCTGCCTTATGTTAACAGCGACAGTATCTTATATATAGACGTAATAAAAGTGCAATAATAGCGCTTTGCCATTATTTATTCGACCCTGCAACTATTTTTAAATTAAGCCTTTTTTGTTTTTTATTCAATGCAGAAATCGTGTAATCTTTGGCGTTATTTTAATTCTAATGATTGTCCACACAATGAACAGTAGTTAAATGGAAAGGTGATTTTGAAAACCAGACCATTGTCTCAAAATAAATTTAACTTTTGGTCAATATTTATTTTAGCTATTGACCTAAAGCAGTATTTACTTGTTACTGCATTAACACTAGCGACCCACTCCGTTTCGAATGGGAAGCAGGGCTTTTATGCCAACATTATATTTTTCTCCTACCAGCCTATTACACCTTCTTAGACACTGAACGTCACATCCTATTTCGTAAATAGTGATTTATGAGGAAGGCTTAAGACAAATTCACAAATGTGAAAACTGCATATAAAACCGTCCAGTAGTTTTTGAGGTCTCGGCGTTCACACAGACTGGTGCGACACTGGAATTTTTTATGTGTACATGACACCGACCAGTTGTGAATTATTCGTTCAGTTTACTATTTGCTGTCAGTTTACAATATTAGGCATATTCATAGCATAGCATTTCATAGTCAAATTATAAACTTAAGAAGTTCACAATCGATCGATTACATAATATATACCTGAATTTTAAGTTTATAATGTTGCAAGGAAAATCTTTTTCTATTTTTACAAACTTTTGTTTAACCAGCCTTAATTATTATTAGAAAACAAAGTACTTGATATATGATTCATATATATCCTACTAATAATATTATAAATGCGAAAGTTTGTATGTATGGATGTAAGGATGTTTGTTATTCTTTCACGCAAAAACTACTGAATGGAACTTTACAGTAATATAGCTTATATATAGATCAGAATAACACAAAGGCTATAATTTACAAAGATATTGCTTGAATTGTTCAAAATATAACGATAAGTGTCAAGTAAAGAGAAAAAGATTCCGCCAAATGCGAGGTATTCTGGTGGTGGTGGTTCTTAGGATATCGTGGTTTCTTCAAGCGAGATATCTCAAGAAACAAAAACATGAATCGATAACTTAAAGCTTACTTGAAATATATCCTAAAGCTAAAATATTTCGGCTTAGGCATAATATTAAATTTATTATCGGCAACATTGCATTAATAAAACAATACATTGTTCCCAGCGGTTTTCGTTAGTACAATCTTTGAACTTTACTCGGCTGTATCTAACACGATCCTCATAACGGATCTGTTTGAATCTAATAAACGTACGCCACGAATGAGTTTTTAGAGCACGCTTCGTCAATAATAGGCGTTCATAATGTTAAGCTATATAGAACCGAATGTATGTCGATCACAGCTATACTTGAATTCCTCGCAAGAAGATAATGGCTCGCGGCGACGCCGCCGACTATAACGAGGGCGAATATTTTTGAATAACTTGCAAATATTCTAATATCGAATGGAGCCATCGGCAATGCCTAACGAATACCTGTCTAACTCTTAAGAACCTTCACAGTTGGTATTTATTGAGCACACACAGGTGTAGAATAACGCACACATATTTAACTCATAGATTAACGTGTCCATGTCTATCTTTGTCTTTTTTTCGTCCAAAATTCGTATTTTCACACACTGTATCGCCGAGTTTTGACGTGGCGGAGCGCCAAGTGCGCTTAGCCTGAACCTGTTTAAGTGTAATATAGCTCAAGGCCTCCCCCGCATGATTCTTTGCTTGGGCCGATATTGTTTTTGCTCTAGATTACCTGGTTGGAACACGAATGAGATTTTGCGTCGCTTACATACAGGCATCGCCTTTTGTAAATATAGACTACTACTACTAGTGACCCGCACCCCGCTTTGCCCGGTTACCACTTACTTACTTATACTTACACCTTATGTTGATCTGATCCGTTAGGTAATTGTTTTACACCTTGGGTTACATTACCAGAGTTTTAGTAAGGATCCCTAATTTTTTTGAAAGTATAATCTAGACTATGTCACCCGGGGATAGTGTAGCTTCCCAACAATGAAAGAATTTTTCAAATCGGTTCAGTAGTTTCTGAGCTTATTCAATGCAAACAAACAAACAATTAAATCTTTCCTTTTGATATTATGATATTAGTATAGATAAGGCGTAAACGCTCTCGAGATGAAGCTTCGGCTTGGATTTTTACTTAAAGCGCGTTAAGTAATACAGATGTACTTGATTATAATATCGTTTTACTATTATAATATAGTCAACTTAAATATTATTTCATAGGTAGATTTATTTTGTTATTTATTATTTACCTTAAAAGAGTGGTCAGTGATAATGACAACTCAAGTCACCTAAGTACAGGGGTGGGCCACATCTTCCCAATGATACCCTACCAAGCATCTTTCTCTTTCCAGCCGAAGGTCGTCCACTGCTGGACTTACGCCTCTCCCATTGATCGCCACAAAAATCGGTCCCCTGCTGCTATAATCCAGTGGAGTACCACAATCTTGACTTGATCATCACTTTTGGGCCGAATCGGCCATCAACTCTTCAGGCAATGTCGATTGCTTTGGTTCTATTGCGAATCACACCATTTCTGACACGATCTCGCAGAGAAACCAGCATTACCCTCTCCGTTGCTCTTTGAGTTACCTCGAGCCGACTAATGGAGCCAATAATAGGGGGTCACGCCTCAGTGTCATACGTCATGGCTGGCAACACACACTGGTCGAAGACTTTCATCTTGAGACACTGCGGGACGTGAAGATATCTCGAAAGTTACCAAACTCTGCTCATCCGAGTGGGATTCGGCGACCTCCTCCTCGAAGTTGGACCTACCTGACTGGAAAGTTTGTCCCAGGTCCTAGTCTCCAATGGTTATTGGAGTGGATAAAACATGAATGTTCGACATAACTTTTGTCTTAATCATGTTCGGAGGCTTAGTTGGGGTCATCCAGCATTGTACCGAGTTCCTCCATGATCTCAGCCATGACTACAATGTCATTTCAAAACTCGAAGGTGAGTGATGTAATCGCCGTTGATGTTGACGCCCAGTTTTTCCAGTCAGTTCCAGAGGACGTTCCAGTCCAACGCCCCGGGGAAGAGTTTCGGGGAAATAACATCGCCCTGCCTTACACTGAGCCGCAGGGGATAGGTTGCGTGTCCTGACGCTGTACTCGGACTTGCATAATGGTGTTTTCGTACAAACATTTCAGCGCTTTAATGTACCGGTAGTCAATTTGGCACCGCTGGCGAGACTGCAGTACAAAGCATAAGATATTCTTGTTTTTTGTAAGTATTGTTAAAGACCCTCTGACTTGGTGGTCAGATTTTGCATAGCATTACTCGGCTTTTACATATTTTCTTAAAACTTGATTTGTAATTTTTTTAATAGCTCATTTGTTTCTCTTGTTAACTATTTTTACAATTATTGTGTAATATGGTATAAATTTGTCTCCCACTTTATCATCAGCTAAAATTATCTTTATATTATCGTTGGTAATTTTGCAGGCAATTTTCTGTTCCAGGTCAAAACGCGTGCTATTATGACATGCAGAACTGTTCTCTGAGTGTCCTGGTCGCTAAAGGTACGTTAAGAAGCAGCCGTGTCCGGTATGTATTTATACCATTGCAGGTGTGAGTTTTGTTTTTCTTACTATTTTGTAAGCTTCAGTCAGATATTCATATTCACGCAAGGACTTTATCCCGCAACGAGAGATGCAGTGTCTCGTCGACTTATCTACTTTATTGTGAGAAAATAATCATTTTTTTGTAGTTTTCAGTCATTGTTTGTCTCATTTTACAAATATGATTTCAAAAGTTCTAATAAGCATAACAATGATTTTAAAAAATGTTGGTAGAATAATGTTCGAATTTATATTAGTCTGAGAACTAATTCGGATATAAATTGAAATTATTTAGATAGTTCACAATAAATAAATAAATATACGCTCACGCCCGTAACCCAGAGAGGTAGGCAGAGATTACGGATTTCCATTTGGCGCGATCCTGGCACACCTCTCTCGCTTCTTCTACATCCATTCATCTACGCATACAAGCTCGTTGGTTACTAGTACTCCTTATATCACTCTTCTTTAGTATGTTACTAATCTGATTGATATAAGTTCTCCTAGGATGTCCCCTACCAACGCTGCCACTCACTTTTGCAACATGAATTTGTTTCGTTACTCTCCCTTCATTCATCCTTTCAATATGCCCGAACCACCGAAGCATACCTTTCTCAATTCTAGTCACAACATCCGCGTTTAAGCCCCACTTTTCGACCTTCCTTTCCTTATAACGCTATTTTTAATCCTAATATTCAACGTCACGCCTAACATACTTCTCAAGGATCGCATCTTTTATTATTACACTACTAACATGCTTTTCCTGCCAAACCCAGCTCTCACTTCCATACATTAAAATGGGGACTAGTACAGCATTGTGTATTGCCAGACGAGTCTTCATAGACTCCTTACTACTATATTACCCATAGTCCTATTCATTTTATTTCCCGCATTCAGTTGTTGTTCAAATCTAAAGATTTGAACAACAACTGAATGCGGAAAACATGCCTACCATCTCTACTAAACACACACCCCGAATACACGAACTCTTCCACCTGTTCCACTTCTTTGCCGTTAACATTTATATCAATTACTGTCTTATTTTATTCTCTTTCCAACACCATTACTTTCGTTTTCATACCTCTACCTTCCAATCAATCATTCATTACATTCAGCATAAGTTGTAAGCCCTCCGCCGATGACGCAAACACGACCTGGTCATCGGTGTATAAGAGACATTTTACAACTAGCTCACCCATTCTTAATCCACAATCTTCGACTTTCAACGCTTTCAAACAATTATCCATTAAGAGATTAAACAGCCACGGGGACGCTACACAGCCCTGTCTTACACCTTTATTAATGCTAAACCAGTCTGAATAGGCCCCTTCAATTCTAACACAAGCAGTAGACCCTTTATAAAGAGATTTTAACGCTTGTTTTAGAACACTGTTCAATCCAAACGCAACCAAGATTGCGTATGCCTTTTCTATATGTATATACGAATGCGCAGAAAACTTTTTGGTTTACAGCCTAAAACTTTTTTGTAATCATACGTTAAGAAAATATCTGATCCATGCAACCCATTCCTTTCCTTAAACCTGCTTGCACATTCCACATTCTTTCTTCAGTTTCTTTTATGACTCTTTCAATCAGTACTTTAGCATAAAGTTTTCCCATAATGCTAAGAAGGCTGATTCTATTTTTACAATCATGCTAGTTCAGATGTTTTTTAATATCCAGGAAATTTTTATTATTATTTTGTTATCACTAAATTTATTTTGCATATTGAATTGAAAATTTCTTTACCCGCGTTAGAAGATATTTGGTAGGGGCAAATCTTATACGTTCGCGAGAACAACATGCTCACGACCAATAAGACGTGGTAGACATCAGTAATGATTGGTATAGAAAGAATAAAGTTTCTTTTTTCACCTTTGCGTTCAATTTGTCTGCGGTTTTTTGTAGTAGTATTTTTCTATTTACTAGAATTCATAAAATACACAAACCCGTGCAATACACAAACGTCTTAAAGTACATGCAAATGCTTTTATAATTGTCGCTTAATGCTGGCAACTTTCACACGATTTCGATATTTACTGGGACGTTATATAAGAGAGTCATCGATCATGCAATATCACAAATTTAAATGCGGTGATTACGGGGAAAATATGCTTATTAATTTATGTGCATGTTATTGTTGTTCTCGGTAAAGAAAAGAACTACGCATCCATTGATATTTAACGTGAGGTTACGTCAAGGGATCTCTCTGTAATGAACCGACATGTGATAAATGCTTGAGTAAAGGTATTCATTTTTAATAATTTGTTTACACTACTTACAGGAATTTTACCTGGGCGGTGTACTTTTGGGTAAACTTTTATTATGTTATAACATTCTGTTCTATTACTGTACCGCTAAGGATAACACGTGTAATGATAGTTAGAATGAAGTTTCCATTCAAATAATCACAGATTCTCCGATTCCCGAGTTTATTTTATCCCAACTTTCAGGGTTAAGTTATTAGTCTCAGTAAACATTTGGTTCCACTTACGTTATTTCCGCCACTTCTGACCGCCGCAATAAATTATTATGGTCATCACATCTATTGTTTTCTATACACGACGGCGAATGCTAAACTTAAGTTAGAACTAATAAATTCTCTGGCTACTAAATCAACCATGATGTAAAATATCTTTGGTCGAATAAGATTTAAAAGAGCACTTAGCCTGTTAATTATTCAGTAGAGAGGAGGCAGGTTTGTTGCCAAGATAAAGCGTAGATTAATAGAGTCGTATAAAAATGTTGCGAAGCTTATCACGCGACAAAACGTAGGCAGTCTATAAATATCTTGGCCATTTAAGTATGGTGCCTGGTACAGACGGCAGCATTAAAAATATAACATCGAGACCGCGACGGAATTTCCAAATTATACGCCAGTACTGTTAGAAGAACTAATACTTTTTTAAGCATAACACATTAAAACAAGTGATTTGTGATAGAAGCATATCATTTACGATGCAGTGCGCTGTATAAAAATACGACACTGAATATTGTGTTTTGTCTATAAATCACAGTCATAAATATAGTCTTTATTGATGTATTAGGTTGAACCCGGTCACGTTGCTATGTCAATAATAAATATACATTTTACGTGTTTCAATAGTGCCCGACCACCCGTTATTTATTACAAATCATTGGAATTATAAAATTTGACTAGTGACGGACGGCCGTGTAGTAACTCAGCTCTCGTTCATTTGACTCGGGAGATCTAGTTATGAATCTTTAGGTTTTGCGAGCAATGGATTACTACTCGCAAATGTTGTATCAGTTTGAATTTGTTTTAGAACAAAATATAATGCATAAGTTACTAGATTTACTTATGATCTAAAATTGGACTTGGATATGGATTAAATTCCAAGCATTGACGGATATGGGATTTGTAAAAGGTTAGCATAAAAATTTGAACTTAACTCTACCGCTCAAAATTTATGCAGTTTCTCGTCATGTATATTTTGTTTAAAATTATTTGCTACACTAAGATACATTATGTTTAGACCAAATAAATTTGTACAGACGGGTTACAATATAAGAAAAAATAAATGTTTTTAAGAATCAAAATATGATCGTAATAATATAGAACGCATTAAAACTTCAACTGTAAATAGCTTACCCAGATCATCATGTTGTTGTCATTGAGCCTTATTAATTTAACGCTAACTTAGCCAACGCAATCGAGTGGAAGAAACAATGTGAACACTTTTTAATACATTAACAAATTTGATTTTTTTAACATGGCACATGATAATTCTTCCGGTCAGCGACAGCGGAATTAATACACTACAAATCTTAGGTGCGCTCTGTAAATCACGGTGTTTATGAGTCATTCAAGTCACCGGCACTAGGCCGCACGACCTCCGCACTGATTTGCAATCTCCGCTGCTCAAACTACATATTCGACTCTTCAATGTAACAGTACTAAAACAAACGTTCCAATTGTTTTTGTTTGTTCTCAATGTTTCTTTCGAAATACAAACATAAAAGTCTACCTATGACCAAAGTGTTGAATGTAATATTTTTTGTTTTCCAGATTACTTTTTCTGTAATTTAAAGTAATATTAGCAACGGGTTTTTAAAACTACTAGAGGCATATCGCTTGTTGTAATACAACGGCATTCATGTACTTTCAATTTCAATTTCAATATTCAAAAATTGAATTTTAACGTTCGTGATTTTGATTTCAATATTCAATAATATTAATGTTTTCAATATTTGTTGCTGAATGGGAATTTAGAATTATCTCTTTTCAATGTCATACCTGCTAGGTTATAAAATTTTGCAGTAGCTAGGGATTACGATGTAGTTATCATGAATGACAATTGACCTATGGTTTGCGTAGGGAACGGAATCAATTCTAGTGGCCTAATTTCTTAAGTAACTGATATGCAAATTTACATCTCTACATTCTCTTACACGTTTGTGGTAGACAGCAATCATTATTGGCTTTTAACTGAGATCTTAATGTCCTAAATGTGACACGTCTGTGACATAACACGCTTATCACCAAACCCCCAGACACAAAACATATACCTTTTTGAGCATTAACATTATACGAAATTAAAGTTATTGAAATACTTTAAATTACAACTTTATATCCTAGTAAGTAAACCAAAGTACGTCGCAATATTCTCCTTAAATAAAGGCACTCACCTCGTCTCCTATGTTAAGAAATCATGACATTAATACGTCAAGTTCTGATAATAGCCAGTGATTACTGGTCTTATGAACTTTCACACTATTAAAATGCATCGCTCCATCTGTTAACTAGACAAACCCCCGCGAATCCAGCGCCATTGTTCCGGCGACGAATCGAAAGTTCTTTATTTGCATATTATATCTCGCCTCACATTATATTGTGGCATATTATAATATAACACAGAGATTATCGCGCCATTCTTTGTCGTTTCTTTGTGCCTATTAGGATTTGGAACAAACGGGTAACAATGACAACCTATCTACCTTTTAAATTATATTTTGTAAGAGTACACACAATACTGAAAATATGTCGAACAGTATTATATGTCTATTGACAGAATCAGATTATGTTGTTAGCGTTCTTATTGTTTACTTATAACAGTGTAAACTGACCTTGTAGATTATAACTCAAGATCACTCAGATCGCGAGCCCAGTATCAGATGAAGCTGCAAGAACCGTCAATATGGTTACCAGCAACGACATCTCCGAAAATAAGTAGTAGTAAACTGACCTTGTAGATTAATTTGCCTAAAATAAATCTTGAATGAATAAGAATTGGTTTTCAAGAGTGGTCACAGATAATGACAATTTAGATTGTTTCATTCCTTTTCGACCTGTCGGGTGGACTGAGATAGACTAACCTCTCATTTTATTCAAATAGAAACTCAAAAAACTTATCAGTACCCGGTAAATATTTAGAGTTTAATAAAAAATATGTATAATACCTATACAAAAAATTAATCCCTATTTAATAAATCAGTTGAGTATAATGTTATTTAAAATGTGCGAATAAGTTTATTAGTGAAGTATCATACAAGGCAAGTGATCTGACAGAGTAAGTGATAAGGGTTCTTACTTTTGGGCTGCGGTCGAGTTTAACATTGTAAGTTACGACGTTTCAACTTATCAATAATTTTATACAATCTTTCTTTATTAAGAAAAGTGAGATCGTTGATTCATTGTGTATTTAAAAAAATATGAAAGAAATGTATGAGCAGATGACACAAAGTTGCGAGGCGATTACCTGACACGAAAACGTCACGCTTAAATCCTTGGATTAATTTAACACGGCGCGAAGAAAATTG
>JWHW01029585.1:43908-62628 GCA_000931545.1 Papilio glaucus | reverse complement strand
AAAAACTACTGAAAATGTACCATCAAAATTCGATGTTTTATAATACTGTATCTGTACTAGCAGCATATAAAAGTGAAGCTGTCATAGCATACAGGTAATAATGACAGTCGTTAATACAACCTTTTAACTAATTTATACTATGATGAATACTAAAGTAATTCCGTTTGAATTATTAAATAATACCATTCATCACTCTATACACATCTCTGAGTAAAGTAGAAAAAACTTTAAATAAACACTCAGATAAAATTTTTAAAATATTAGCATCGCAATAACTTTAAAAAGTCATTGGTCCACAACGAGACTTGATCCAAATCATTGGACTATTGTGACACACGCTCAGCAATAATTTAGGTCTTTATAAGGAACAAGCTCAGTGCCGCGGTTTCACCCACCGAGTTATTTAATTTAACCAATTGTCAAGCTAGCTGAATCCTATTTAATATCATTAATCATATAGATCAACTTACATTGGTTAAAATTATTTATCCATACAAACTTTCATCCCCTACTACTTTGGGGATGAATTTAGATAAATCTTTTCTTAGTGCTTGCATACGTAATAACAGAAATACTTGTACCAAATTACAAGCCTATAAGCCCAGTAGTTTAGGATGTGAGTTGATATATCAATTAGTCAGTTTCTTCCTTTATATATACTAGCTGTTCTTGCGACTTCGTCCGAGTTGAATTCAATAAAAAATGCGTTTTCATCTCGCAAAATTAATGAAAACTTTATTTTTATTTAGGCGTCGTTGTGCAACATAATCTGCGGCTGGCGTATTTCATTTACAATTTTGTGGGTTTTTTTAGTTGATCCTCTTGAACCTTGGTTCTTTTGTACAAATGAAGTGCAAATCTTAGTTTTCCTTATAACATCAAGTATTTGTCAGTAAAATTTGTATCAAAATCGGCCCAGCCGTTTTTTTACTCGGAGATTATCCAGAACAGACAGACAAACAACAATTTAAAAAATTGTGTTTTGTCCCTATACCTGCCCCGTTTTATATACCGTCGGCACAACAGGTTTTCGTATGCCACGACGATCTATCATCCGTAATTTCAATCGTCACTCTTAATCATGTCACCTTTAACGCAATCCGTCCATCTCTTCTTAGGCCTTACCCTTACCGATATATACCTCCATAATTATGACTAAAACTATCCTTGTTGTCCCATTGTTTCCCCTCATAACATGCTCGTACAATGCTAGCCTTTCGCTTCTAAACTTACCTATCATTGGTGCTACTTTTACGCTTCCCCTAATATACTTGTTTCGTACCTTATTTATTCGTGTTAACCCATACATCACATTTTTCTTATAAGTTCCATAAATCGTCAATGTATTCAGTGTAGAAGTTCGTATTTTAACATTACAAACATACACTTTAATTTTATTTATCAGTATTGTTAAGATGCTCGCCGTAAAGCGCCGCCTAGGGGCAGAACCTGAGAACCAAATCCTACCGAAGAAACAACGAACGACATAGGTTTGTAGAATACTGTAAAGAGCGTCTACAATAAATCGGGGATTTTTGAAAATATTTCTCATTTCATCCTTCTTTTATTTACAACATCGTGAGTTGCTCCAAAATTTTAAATTTAAATTTTATTTTAAATGTATGCAAGGTCTATCGATGTTTATAGATATATACATTTTTGAAAAAAAAATCAAATATATCCCACGGAAACCGTACATTTTTTCAAGATATAAAGTAGCTTATGTGCTATTCCAGACTGTAATCCAGATCCGTTAAGGTGTTTTGGCGTGAAAAAGTAACAAACATCCACCCAAACTTGTGTGGCGTATATAAAGGATTTCACAGGTGGGAGGTATGTGATATCCCGCCTCATAATTTTTCTTATTATTCACCCAAATAGTCCAAAATGAATTAAAAAAAACGTACTTAAGCTAAGAATTTATTATATTTAAATATAGTTTTTCGTCAAATTTTGCACAGAAGTTGATGTACTAAAGATCGTATTTCGCCTCTAATACGGTAACATCAAATAGCAATTTGAGCGAATAACTAATCTCATTTTTGTCTATCGACCGTTAAGAGCGGCAAATATCATTGTTTATCCAACATAACGAATGTAGAGCAGGCGCATAATGAGAACAGTTACGGACAAATCGTGACGCGATTTATGTGTGTTGGTCGTACCCGAAACGTCGTAACACGAAATAAAACCGGAGGATGTTCATCAGACTCGAGATCATAAAACGAGCCCTAAAATGTTGAACGACTGCACAAAATTGGTGGTAAGAAGAAATTGCGAAATAAAAGAACGGGATAACGGTACTTTGAATGATTTTTAAGAGAGTCCGCCTTAACCTATATTTCATTTTATGGGTGAATGATTTTTACAACCTTCTCGCGAACAATCCAACAATTACGCCTGTAGAAAGTTTCTGTAATAATTACCAGATCATCAGTCAATACAATAAACCTACTTTTTCTTTAACTTCATTAGCACGGGGTTTTACTTATGGGGTTATGTTACAATTTTAACATTTTTGGTACGGCAGTTTGACGACATGTTTTCAATATATAATCGGACAGTTTGTTTGTTGATCCTGCGGTCGGTAGGTATTTATTCATTTAGCTACAAAAGAAAGTTTTGGATTTTGATTGCTTTGAATTTTTCTTCAGCGGTAAATGTGTCCGTGGATTTTATCTCCTACGACTACCAGTAAAGAAGTTCTAGAACTATATATAAATGAATTTCCCTGTACATCATCATTCCTAGGAAAGCAGATTCATTCATGTGCCACTTAGTTTATTGTTCTTAACATAATTGTACGATGTAAAATATCTGGTTTAAATAAATGAAGGCGAATTCGCTAGAGTTGTCAAATTTATCGAATCGTATATGTTTCTGAGTTAGATGTTTATTTTATGATGTGCGATCGCAGTTAGCTATCAGCGGTTACAAATCGGAACAGGCTGTGACAAAGCGTGTCGACCTGTGATCGACGCTCGCGGCCGCTCCGTTGTCGCGTCGCGCGTCGCGCTCTTGTCGCGGTCTCTATGACAAACGCCACGCTATGAGTGATTGTCTGTCCGTCGCGGCGGCGCTCGCTCTCTTTGTGCTCTCGAATAATCCGCCGAGTCGTGATCTGTAGTCTAACGGTCTGCGAGCCCATACAATGTGCTCGTTGTAATGGCCACAATTTTTCAACCACTTGTATAAGCTACTAATATTTGTAAAGCCATTAAAGTAAAATGCTGACAACCAACGTAATTTAGAAAAAAAAAAGTTTAGTGAAACGTACGGTCGTCGCTATGATATTTTTTTATATGATCATCGCTCCTTACGTTTATAGTACAGATGTAGATAAGGTCTAACTTATGTTCTGGTAAATGATATCTGTTTAATATTTCCATAATATTAAAGATCTTTTGAAGCAAAAACTTCCTTAGCCGCGTTAGAGGATATTTGTTAGGGGAAAATCTTATTGTTCGCGTGAACAACATGCTCAACATGCGTGATCAAATCGCGTTAGCAAAATGCTTATTTTTTGGAACAGTTTCGACGAACTTTCATTTATTTTTCCTGTATTTTGGGTATATTTTTGTGGAAATTTTATTTATTTTTGAAATATTGCCGCGTCTTTCCATCTATTTTGAGTTTTCACTTCTGTCGGCTATCCTTATTTCTTTTTATTAAACACTTTTATAGCTTATAATATTTTTCATTATCATGTAATAGATTTCATTTTTATAAATTTTCTAGAATGAATAGAATACTACAGTTTTCTTTATCAATTAAAGTGATTTGGTATAAATGTTTAACATATTATATGAACCATATGATGTTAAAAATAATAACATTAATTCAGATTTGTATGAATGTTAATACAATTGGTGACCAGGTAACAGGCTGGTATCGAGAGGCTGCATCGTTAAAATTACCAATTATCTTTTTCTGATAATAAAACAATTAAAATTTTATATGCTTTAATTTTACACGCGCCATTTTCATGCTACAACATCCGTTATTCTCTCCGAATACCATCTTCAAAAATACAAATGTTACTGACGGTTTGATTGCAAAAATAATTATAATGTCTGATGTCTTCCATCACGCTTCAGGACGAGAGCTTGTTTCCTGCACAAAGGTAAAGCAAATAAAAAAACAAGTACAGAAACCAAGCGAATAGTGATCATGGCCACGAGGGACCACCGACTTTGTTGCGGGCACGTTAACTCGACGTAATCGGAGAATGTTAGCTGCTCCGTCTGTATTAATATTAAAGACATTCATGACCTTACGTATCCCTCATGGGTGTCTATACCAATATTATGAATAGGAAAAAGTGTTTTTATTATCTATAGACTTTAAACGATTTTAAAAAGTCCATCATAATTAAATGTTCTATGATTTGTTAATAAGATCGGTTGTATTTTTATTATTAACGTATATTATTAAAGTTCAATAGAGCTATTTTTTTACGCACAGCAGTTGGAGAGAGCTGTGAATCAACGCGACTAGGAGCGAAGTGGTGGTGTGTCCTCATCTTAGTTGTCATGCTTAAGATATTTTAGTGTACAGAAAATAAAATCTCGAATTACAATATTTAGATATATTACTATATATTTGGCTATCATAATAATATAAAAAAAAGTATCAGACAACCTTTAAGTAGTATTGATTTGAACACAATAAATCCGCTATCTCAGCAATGCCTTGGTGAGTTTTGGTTAGTCTGTATTTTTAATGAAATTAGAGAGGAAAAAACGGACGGAACTATCATTTGCTTGTATGAATTTGCATGGAAAATAAAGCTAAATGTATTTACATTCCCACAGTTAGGATGACGACCTTTATTAACTTCATTCCGATTGACATAGATTCTGTTTTACGTATTTATGCTAATTATGCGCATAATATTGCATTAAAGTGAAGAAGAAAAATGACACAATTTGAGAACAAAACAGAAGTACAACTCAAAAGTTAATTCAAAATAAATGTGCGCTCACGCTCGTAACCCAGAGGGGTAGGCAGAGATTATGGATTTCCATTTGGCGAAATCCTGGCACACCTCTCTTGCTTCTTCTACATTCATACATCTACGCATACATGCTCGTCGGTTATGGGTGCTCCTTACATCGCCCTTTTGTAGTAGGTCCTCTATTTACTATTCCTAGGGCGTCCCCTACCAACACTGCCACTCACTTTTGCAACATAAATTTGTTTTGTTATTCTCTCTTCATTCATCCTTTCAACACGCCAAAGCATACCTTTCTCAATTGTAAGTTAGTTTATCGTAAATTTACAGTGTTAACTCACGAGAGAGTGAATAGGTTAAAGCTAAAATGGCGGGATTCAGTTTCAAGCACTAGTTTATTCATTATTTCAAAGAATAGTAAAACTAACTTAATTGAAAGAAAAAAAAAACATTTGTATACACAGCAAATGAATGATTAATTAGTATCGAAGTAGGAAGCGAGCGAGTCTTTTAACACCGAGGTTAAACTCACCGCGTTAAAATCTCAGGTCTCACCTGCACAGTGCACAACACGGCCAGCCACCTGTTAACTGCAACTTGGCAAAAATAAAAAAAATAAAACGAAAAGAAGCGAACGCCAGCCAATGCAAAAAACAAGAATCCAAGACGACACGTTTGGAAAATAAAAAAATAAGCTATCGCCCACCAGATGGTCGCCTCGACACGCCGAGAAACTCGCTTCGAGCAGGTTGTGACTTACCACGCACGTTCAGTCGAGCTCACAAACACAAGGAAACGGCTAAACAAATCTGAATCAATCGTCACTAAAATATGTTACAACATAGTTGTTGGAAGTTGGACGATACCCAAATATAAACACGTTATAAAATTATATTCAATCTCGAATCAATTGTTACATCGTCCATCGCCGAAATCAGTTTTAAATAATGCGCCGTGTTCTTATAATCTGGATGTTTTATTTGTTTTATTCGGACCGGGGAGTAGTTATTAAATGTAATTAAAACGGCATCGCGAAGGTTATACGCAAATGATATTGCAAAACAAAGTTGTAAATTATTATAAGTTAAGTGTTTAATAAGTGAGTTTATCATCGTAAAATGTTATAACAAAAAATCCAATTTCGTAGTTTGCCACGAGCCGCGGTGATCTAACGTTTTATAACACCTTTTAAAACCGCTCCGCTGGCATTCGTTTAGCGGACCTAGCAGAAATTAATTGGCCATATGTTTTCGTTACATTGTCATTAAGAGAGTATTTCAAAAGATATGGCCCCATATGGTGCAATATTGCTTTTTTATGTTGCAAAAACAAGTTAAAATGTTACGCCGACAAAACAATCGAATAACAGGCGAGAAAAAAGGACCTGTTGTAATATGGAACAATGTGTCAAGTCATCTCAACACCTCAGTTCCTGTTTTTTTTTAAAGTTTATTTGGTTATCGCTTTTGAACAGATTGTTTTTTGTAAATATTGCAATTCACTTCTTATCTTCACTATCTTTAATTAATCGGGATTCTATATTCATTAGCTTGTATCTTCTAATGAGTATCCGATCATAGAGACTAGATCATCCACGTTCACTCTTGAAAGTTAATCTCGATGAAGCTGATTTTAATGTTTTATTCAAAAAAATCTCATAGACGTATTCGGATTATTAAAAAGAGAAACTTAACTTTTCAATACTGGTTCAGATCTGTTTAATCCTTCAATTTATCTCCAGGATTCAGTTCAGAGAAGAATCGCTCCGATCACTTCGCGAGTATTAATTGGTCCGGCACTAGCTGGGAAATTGAGCCGCCTTCGCAATTAGTTCCCAGCTCACTAATGCTCGTGTAACTTATGGCCGATGATAGCCGCCGTCTCATGTCGCTCATTAATGGATAGTTTCCATTACTAATCGACATCAAACAACATTTCACTTTGTTATTTAAAGGGTAATTATCGTATTCGAGCGTAGATTGGCGCTTGACGTAAGGTCAGCTTAGGCTACGTGGGTAATTTAATATTGTTAAATGATTATTGTGATAAAAAAAAAACTATGTTCGTTTTCCTTCATGCTGGCGTTTTGGAATGTTGGTCACTATTACGAATCACAGGTGGTAGGACAGTCAGCAGCTAGCTGGGCTGGCTACCTGCGACTGCGACACTCGCACCTGTGCCCGCATGCCCGCTTTAACATAAACGGCGGACACGCGGCGTGAGGTCCATCTATTAGTTATCACACACTCGCTCTGGGGTCATTAAAGTGCATATTTAGTAGCCTTAGTCTACAAATACACCTAATGAATCCATTCAATACCCTAAATGGCACGAGTTACTAGATATATGTAATTATTAGGAACGCCATATTTGTAGTCTTCGACTTATGTCACTGCATTGTAGAACACACTAGCTGTTGCCAGCGGCTTCGCACGCATTCGTTTCTCATTTTCCACACTCGACATTTTTGTAAGATGATTCAGCGTATAATAACTTCTAATTATTGGTAACATATGTGATTGACGACTTATCTCAATGAATCTATATCAATACAAATAGATTACAAGTGCATGAACAAACAGACACAATACAAAAAGAAAAAAAGGAAAAAGAGAAAAAAAAGTAACTTTGATTAAACATTATACAAACATTACTTGACGAACAAACATTACGGTCCTAGTTAATTGGCTAACCTATTTTTAAATTTATAAAATGGTAACTGAAATATGTCCAGTTTACTATTCGAACCGCAAACTTCGTTTCCTTCCACAGACATTCTAACAAGTGGAGCATGACGACCTGCCTCAATACGGCAGAAGGGCACATTGAATAATCTTTTGACAGGTGATCTAGGAATTCTGGACGGTACTGACAAACCTATTGTCTCTAAAATGTTACTGCAATCTATCCGACCCCGTATCACATTATATAACAACAGTATATCCTGCGATGTACGCCGGTCACTCAATTTAATTGCATTAACAAACTTAAGACGTTCTTCATAAGGAGCCTTATGTGAGATACCTTTCGCATTACCAGCATCGACATCTCCGAAAATTAGTAGTACCTTTCGCATAAAATAATAAAATTTTAAAAGTAAGTTTACGATTCTACGCACATTTTAGCAGATGAACCGATTAACAGTTTGTTGACTTTTAACTTGAAAACAATCATTAATATGTTTCATTGTAAAACATAAAAATCTCGCGCGTTCCGAGAAGCAAATCAAAAACAAGATTCAATCATGAGATAAAATAATAAATGATTCCACTCCGGCACTTCAACACTTAAGTTGTTAAGAGCACTTCACATAACTCTGCGCACGCGCTTATGACATGTACTTACGTACCTCAGGGGACGTAGCATGTTATTATGAACGCCAAACCAAGATGTACAAGTCATACGTTTCGTTTTAGATGAATTCTAGAGACAATAGTTAAATGCGTTGCGATGAAGACTTCGGTCGGGTCGCGACGGCCCGGGCGGAGGACGCGCGGCGCGGCTCCGTCGGATCTTATCGCTTTTATCTGCGATATTGATTGCGGCCGTGTCGAAAGCCTCGCCTGGCCAAAAGCGAGTCAAACGCAGATTGAAACTTGTCCGTGCATAATGATCGATTACCGCGTAATGGACACTGACGCACGACACTGATTCTCATAAAATACCAATGTGACATTGCAGTCAAATTTATGATTAATATAATAACTCACTGCCGTGCATTTTTCACAATTGTTTATAACATCATAATATCTCTGTATATTTTTTGGAATATTGCTTTAAATGTAAATTAAAAGACGAGACTCGGAGCCATATATGTCAGATGAAGGTCTGTAGAATAAAAATAATGGAAGGAATTTTCGAAGTTTATCTCGCATTTTAAAGATTTAGGTCTTACCACAACATTACCAATTACCAAATTTCACGCTGTTATCGACCCATAACGGTGATGTAATGAGTTTTAAAAACCATCGCGCCTGCGAAAAATTCAAAATGTTTGCAAACAGGCATGATCTTAATCTGGTGATCGGAGATGCGCTAAACATTTTACTGTTTTATTTTTTAATGATTTATGTTCGAGTCCCAAAAAGGATGACGGTAAAATGTTTTTAAGGTCCTTTATGTCTATGTATGTATGTATGCTTTATACAGGAATGTTGAAAATAATTTATCGATTGTTCGATTTTCGCTTATAAAATTGCGGCATAATTAAAAAGAAGTAGTGAATTTTGATGAGGTTAATGCGTTGTCGCGGCGCGGTATGTTATTAACAATAATAACGGGTGATAAAGCTGTAAATTGTAAGTGTGTGAGGTCGCAGTAGTCGAGGCGGCTGCCGAGCGCCGAGCGCCGAGCGCAGCGCCACTTGATTGATAACGCCTGCCATCAAATCGCCGAAACGCTCACGTAAATGCACTTGTCAAAAGAACTTACAATTGCTACGATCGCTGACATATCTTATTTTTTTAACTGATTAAATTTAAAATACTCTTTCGAAACAAAAACATCTCACATTTAATGTCGATTGTAGAAAGATTCTCCTTTAATTTGCATATCAATTATGAGAGGTTAAAAAATAAGCAAATTTTCATGCAGTATGTTTAGTGCGAGTATGATAGACAATTATTATATCGGCACCGTATCTGCACCCCCTTTCGTACTTTGGTCGTTTATAAACGGCGGTGAGTCCTTCTAACTCACACTTCAAAAAACTATTACTTTTATTTATTCTTTCTTCTTAATTTGTTGTTAGGGATGATTGATATATTTTTTGATTTATTGCCTGATTGCCTTTATTTTTTGCTGCCAAAAAGACGTTATGCTTCCTCCTTACTAAAATAAGAAAATAGAGATGACGATAGAAGTATAGGTATGCTGTGCCAGATTTAGAGTGATCGAGGTAAAGTCTCCAGCCTGCTTTGAGTGTAAAAGTTCAACTTTTGACCGTTTGGTCGTAGACCCGATGCCGTCGATGAGACAAGAAGTGTAAAGATGAAATTATCTGTAACTCTGTAACGAGTTAGTGGTTTAGGTAACAGCGATGGTACAATAGTGATGTTTTGCTAGTTATGATTAAAGCTCAATTATCGTAGATGAAGTACCGAGGTGTAGGAAGGCGATGTAACGGCGCGTGACGTCCACCTGTCGCGTGCGCAGCGCGTGCAGCACCAACTGCCGGCTCACGGCTCGCGGAGTGCGCCCACTTGCCGCGCACCTCACCCACAGACCGTGAAGCGGCACCTGACGCCGCCACCGACCCGATGTCCTGTTGCCATGACCACCCCGTGCAAATATAATACACACAACTCCTTAGGGACTCACATTGAAACTACATAAGTAATTGTAAAATACATTTACTTCATTAACAGTAATTAGTTTTAGAGTAGCTGTAGAATGTTTTCAAACTAACAACAATCTTTTGATTATGACATACCGCGATCAACATATTAAAAGAAGTGAGAAGAAGAAGAAATAGTTTTGTTGTTACAACAATACAACTACAATACTAAATACATATGTAAATTGTGTATTATTTATGTTTATGTTTATTTATATTAATCTGAAGTACATTTAAAATCCATAATAATCATATATTCAAATACATGTCAAAACTAATTTCTTACATGTTTTCAAATCTTTAAATGATCCCGTCACATTAGGTAAAGTTATGTTAATATATTAATACTCCATGTAACAGTTAGCTGTGTTTACATCAGTGAATACGATTATTAAAAACCAATAAAAGAATCCCACAGACACTGCGAGTATAAGCCCAGTGGGAGATACGAAAATATTGAGGATAATATCGGCACACTGGGTGGCCGGAGTGAACAAACAACTAGATCGCCTACGCGGCTCGCAGGCAAAGGTTATCATTAGAGACCGCGAGATTACGTTACATTTTAGGCCTAGTGCTTTTACAACACTAGATGTAACTGTTTTATAAGAAAACTAAGAATAAACGGTTGTGTTGTTTAAGAAACATGTATATTCTAACTAATATTATAAATGCAAATGTCAGTTTGTATGTTTGTTATGCTTTAACTCCTTAACGACTCAAACAATGGTCATGACATTGTGCACACACGTTGTCGGGGTTATATTTCGAAGTTTCATATCCTCGGAATCATCTAAAAAAACTAAACTAAAATTGAAAATAAGAAATGAATGCGAGCGAAGCCGCGGGCAATACATAGCGAAAAATATTTTTGATTTCTTCTTCCTCTTTTTCTAGTGCCTCTTCAATTCTGTAGGTTGGAAGCTAATTTCGCAAATGTGTCCCTTTTACTTGCGAGGCGAAACATGTCGCTGTTGTTTCGCATATTCTAACTTCGAAATAAAAAGAAAATATTTTAAAAAATAAGAAAAATTCTAAGAGATCACTTGCTACTATTTTTCTGGTATCAGTATCTAGTATCAGTAAATATGCATCCCTCCTATGCGTACAACTAGTAGTTAGTCGATTGTTATTTGAATAAATATGGTAAGGAACTAGTACATCGACAATCGAACAACAAATCGTACAACAGCATAATACGTCTGGCATATATATTACTGACTTCCTTTTGGCACGGTCCTGGTACACCTCTTTCGCTTCTTCTACATTCATCTACATCTACGCGTATTTACTCGTCGGTTACGGGTACTAATAATAGGGTAAAAAACCAAGTAAGGGAAATGTGTGGCTTAAAAGTGGATGTTGTGACTAGAATTGAGAAAGGTATGATTCGGTGGTTCGGTCATGAGGAAAGGATGAATGAAGGGAGAGCAACGAAATTTATCTTGCAAAAGTGAGTGAGAGCGTTGATAGTGGACGTCCAAGGCGAACTTATATCGATCAGATTAGTAACAAACGAAAGAAGGGCGATATAGTGAGTACCCGTAACCGACGAGCTTGTATGCGTAGATGTATGGATGTAGAAGAAGAGAGAGAGGTGTGCCAGGATCGCGCCAAATGGAATTCCATAATCTCTGCCTGCCCCTCTGAGTTACGGGCGTGAGCGTATGATTATTTATTTACGGGTACTCTTAATATTTTTAAAGTTTACAACTGCATTGTGCATGTTTAATAGAAGACAGACACATACTGCGTTAATATTTCATGTTGTTAATATGTGACATTTATACAGAGCACGCGCTGGCACATCGGCGCGTGGCGCTGACCATCGGCGGGCGCTACGCTCCGCCGCCTCGCACCCTCTACCCCTATCACCGTGACATTACCACTTTTTACTGTATTCGTACTAACATTCTTCTAACCGTCATGTGCACGACAGATGGACCCAAACAAAGATAAGACAAATAATCACATTAACATCGCCCCGTAATTAAAATGAAGAGGAGCCGACCTCCAACTAATACTAATTGTAGCATGTGGTGAACATTATTATGTGTGTAGAGGATGATTTTGCAGATAAGCTTTTTTATATCGCGTGCTGTTACACGTCATGTGTTACGTTTCATGTAACAGCCGCGATATTAGAATTTTAAGCAATCCTTAAAACTAATTCAAGTAGAGGAATTTTATTAAAGATATAAAAACTTAATTAACAGTATCGGTTGCCGTGGCAATATTTCATGTTTTGTCAATAACAACTTTTTGCCACATGTAGGTAACATAATTCGAAGTTATGTATATACTTATCTTAAGAAATGATACGTCGATACTGATTTCAACAAGTATATTATATATTCAAGAACCAAATACTTATTTCAACAAGTATACCTCATATTCAAAAATCAATTATTTTCAAAGCAACACGTTCGTCAGGCCTGACGTTTCTATCTCGAATGACTATCTATGACTATGATATTGAATCTAGGCGCATGCCTACACACAATAGTAAAATTGTGATGCGCTAACAGTATTATACGCAAAATCATCTTATAAAAATTTCCACCATGAAAAATGAGACACGAATGCGTGCGAAGCCGCGGGCAACAGCAGTCTTTAATTAAAAATCAAACGAATATTTATCAGTAACTTAATATTATTTGCTTTAAGGCTACTGCTAATATTCCAAAGATGTAAGCAAAGTAAAACTAATTTTTAATCTCAGTCTTATTTAAATAAAGAAACCCAGTAGCTTGTAAAGAAGAATGAAATTAATTGCAGGTAGTAAGAGAAGATAGAGGGCGTGAGTGATTCCAAAATTGCAAACGTGATCGCAGCACACGTCGCGGGGGCGGCGGCGCGAGCGCACGGTTGCTGTATTTTATTTATAATTACGGCCGACGACCCGAGACCCGGACCTGTCGCGATTTCACCTGCTATTATTGCCATTTTATACATTGTTATTGCATTTATTACGTCGATTGATACAGATTTGGCCGTAGTAAGCTTTAACGAATGACGCTCGTAAACGAAACTATATCTCCGCGCCGATTTCTCCTTATAAACATACGCGTAACGATCTCATCTCTTAGTAGTGGCGATTTAATTGACATGATTAAGATTTTTATAACCCTCTCAATACATTACGCGAAAGGAAAGTAAAACGGAATTTACTAATAATGTTTAACTTTCTTATATGCAAAGCTTGTATCGACGGCATTGTTTTATTGATAATCCTTTTCGATGTTATACTTTTAAAATTAAATTAAATTATGAGAAAAAATATTAGTGTAGTGTCTTTTGAAGGAAATTCGCAAGAAGAAAATAGTGTCATATCAATTTATATGAGTTGGATAGAAACGGTCGGAGGTTAGGGTCGCTGGCGCACCGCCCACGCGACGCACCGTTATTCAGCGGTTAATTTTTATACCGAGCGAAGATTATTGTATGAACGCCCGCGCCCTCGCTCTGAACCGGGAAACGTCTGCGGACTCTCCGTATTGTACCTCCGAGAAACAATATCTTTACGATATCTTAAATCATTAAGTGTTACGATGTTTGTCGCCATTCAATTTATTTGTATGAACGTCTTGTGAGAGTTACTTTATCTTATTACTAATTAAATTTGTATATCTTATTTTTATGTTTAAACGAAGCTGTAACTGTACCTGCTTTGGTTATGTTAATGTTGTTGTGTTTGTGTTGTGGTTTAAAATGAACTTTTATGTAATAGATTAAATTTATTAGAAAATAATCTGTTAATAATTAGTTATTTTCACAAGTACATGTACTTATGTACACGACTATATTAAATTTAAGTTATTAGTATTTTAGATGTAGTAACATTTTGTTTTTATTGTTATTTCTGGTATTTTATATTAATTTATATTTGTTTAAAAAACAGAATGTAACAGGTACAACTCGATGCTTTTCTAATAAAGAAATTCTACAGTAATGATATCATACTCTCATTTACGAACAAACCTAGCTTGGTGCGATTTATGTTCTCTTTTATACTTATAACGAACTCGTTATAAAGCATCCATAAAATACGCAACCATAACATACGACGCTAGAGGAACAAAGATATAATTTAAAAGACTTAAAACTATAGATACGATCCCATAAGTGAATGATTTAATCGTCTTACTTTTTCTTTTATTAGATGTGCGCCTTATTTTGCGTAGGCGGACGTTCGTTGATGTCTTTTGTATGAACTAATTCACTATACAACGGAACAGAAGATAATTAATTCTAATACAATAAGTGTTTCATTTTTATTCCATTTATTCAATACATATTTTTAAATGGAATATAATAATATAATGTAGATTAAAATTCATAAGTGCTTAAGCAGATTTTCTTATAAATTTTAGTATTGAGATATTTCGTGTTGTCACGGTGAAAGTTTTATAGAATCAAAGCGTAAGCTTGTGGAGCGAGGAACTGTGAGGGATTGCTACCAGCGAATAATCTCTTCACAGGCGTCGAAGCGCGTCGTGTGCCGCCCACGCCGCGCAGGCGCCATACCTTACCGTCTCGTAGCCATTGGCTCGGGATCTCAGGATTTATATCGCAGACCGCAGCCGCCATCGCAGCGCACTCGATTGATGCCGTCGGTGTTGCGCCGGGAACTAGCTATTACGATGAAGGTTTTCTCCGCAAACAACGTTTATGTCTACAAACAAAGCTTTAAATAACTGCAGTGAATATTCCTTCATAAATTTCCTTATTTATTATTGTGTGTGATGCGAGCATTGTTATTTATTGAATTCAATTGAATACAAATTGTAAATATCTTTATGAAGTTTTAGTAAAACGAGCGGTTTGCTTGAATTATAGCTCAGTTTTAAACAATTAAATATTAGTATTAAATAATATTAAAATTAATATGACTATCAAATTTTTTTTAGAAAGCATTCGCAAAGTTAACGTTAATTACCAACCAACCAGGTACTAACAACCAGCGCGTTTTATTATTGATCTTAAATTATTCTAAAAAATATATCTATCTTTAGAGAAAATAGGAATTTGGAGTCAAACAAGTCGTTGATAGATTAGTGAAAGAATTTTTGTTCATTAGTTTTTAGTTAAACCAAACAAACGATCAATTATTTTCTCTTTATAATACACGTACAGATACTGTTCATTAAAAATAAATAGCTTTGTATCAGCATTTTCATATGAATGTCATTGAATTCGGCGCGGATCGTATTGTGTTACAAGCTGTCAGAAGAATCGTGCTGTAGATTCGCATATCACGATGTACTCATATTGAGCTGCGTAATTAGTGCGCGCGAGCGGCGTGCAGGCGACGTGCAGGCGGCGTGCAGGCGACGTGATCACTTACCAATGTACTGTTATTGATTCTCATTAACGCTTTCAAGGAACTACCGCGCAGCCTTAAGCATAACGCTTTCTATTGTAATAACTCTCTTATGTTCACTACCGATTTATGCGCTACGCTACGCTTTCGTTAATAATGTGAAAATAATGTTATGCCCTATTTAATTGCCTTCTTAACCCATTAATTTCTTTAGGTATCGCATAAATTTTAACAGTAGTAACATCGATAAGTGGAAAGAAGTTTCCTTCTTGTTTCTTATCCTTTCCTTCTAAAGTACTAAGAGTTGACAGGCGGGTACGACAAGAGGTAGGTAAAGGGTTCAAGAAATGGACGTTCGTCATTTTAGGAAAAACATCACTCAAATATTTAGCTGATAGCCCATATCCCAAACTGACAATTTAATAAACAAAGTAACGACTCGAGCTAGTTCCCAAGCAAGCCCTTGAGCCTAGAATCACGTGCATAGTAATAGCTTATTACAGCGAAGTCTTTCGTGTTCTTGTCACATTTTATTACTTCGATGGAAAAATTAATTTCTCAATTTCAAAATTCATAATATATAAAGTTATAAAGCATGCATCTTTTATTTATTTCTCTTTATGGAAATTTCAATTAAAAGATTCACCATCAGAGAACATCGACAATACTTTAAAGGTTTGTTATCTGTAACTCATCGCACATTTGTAAAAGCAAAAAGTATTAAATCTGCGAAGATAATAAATTTTAAGATTGTCATATCAAGAGTGGGTTAGGTAATTTATTGAAAGGTGCGCATTGAAATAACGTTTATTTGTGCGCACGCGCCGACGTGCGACGTTACAAATCATGCTTATCGTACGCGCCCGACTGGCTCCATTGCCGCCGGCAGCCCTAAATCTACACGGATCTAGGAACCTACCCTTGGGCTACTCATCGTACTTTGTGTCTATGATGTTCAAATAAAACGACTCTATCTTCTCACCTCTGTTATAGTTTCCAATATTGCATTACTCTCAAATAGAACTAAGAAATCCCCTCGACAGGCAGACAGACAATAATTAAATTAAACAATAACTATTATCTTTAAAACGAGGTCAAATTAGTGTCGAAACGCGCCATCGTTATCTCGAAGGCGATCGACGCTACGTAATAGAAAAGTTCAAAGTTCTATTAGACTATTAAGTGTGAACTCTAATTGGTATCTCGTATCGACGGTCAATCTCGGATTAGATTATCACGATGCAAATAGGAACAGAATTAATTAATGAGAGTGCGTCGGATTGGCCGCACGCGCGCGCGCGCCCCCGGTCGCCAATCACCTCGACGCGCGCGCGCCGCCGCCTGATTCTAATTGGCATTCGTGTAGGCTGATGTGGATATTCCCTGTCTGTTAGCGCATACATTAGCCGGCATAATCTCGGCACACGCACCTTCCGCGTCCGCCGCTCGTTGCCGGTGTCATGAATTCATTTGCAGGGCTATAAAACCCATTGAAATGTTGTATCAAAGGGCAATTCTATCGTGATGACAGATTTATATAGGTGTATAGTTAAAGCTGTTGACATAACGTAAACGTTGAAAGGTGTAGTTCAAATAGTTATCGGTTGTTTAACAAAGACAGCAAAGACCTTAAAAGTAACGGATTAGTCCAATTATAGTAGACAAATGTCGGACAATGATTGATCATAATATTGTTCATGAAAAGAAAGCTCATTGATTTAAATCAACTATGATCTAACCATCGGAAATCCGTCTTCTGACACTCTTTGCTTTCGATGTTGTTGAACGAAAACAATATAAAGTAATATTTACAACATAAACACAAATAAATCTAATAGTAATGTAATTTAAAAACTTGGAATAAGCAGAGAATGTAATCGATCTCGATCCGCTTTTCATGTCCTACATAATTGAATCTATTTTTCAAGTGATTTCTCTACTAAGTCGAAGTGAAAACTTCTTTAGCCACGTTACACGATATTTGATATCTTAAAGGTTCGCGTGAACAACGTGCTCAATATGCGTCAGCAACATGCTAATTTGAATTTGGAACTATTTTTCTTGTATTCAATTTTGAATTTCTTTCTGTTTTCATTAATATTTGTTTTCCTAAATAGTTTCATAATTCAGTATTTTTGATTAACTTATATAAGTATCATGTCAACGTCTTCTATAATTTGAACGTCGGAAATCTTTTGTTAACAAGCTATACCTATTTTATGGCTTAACAATAGCTATTAAGATATATTGCACAAACTTAATATATTTTTTATAATAAATAATGTAAATTTGTAATGGCTTAGTGATAATTTAATGCTCTCCTCATACAACAAAGTTTTTGTAATATAAGCTGTTGATTTTTGGAAATAAATAAATAAATAAATATTTGTAAAGTTTTTATGCGTAAATGATATAAACTTAAGGTCAATAACTCGAACATACTACGAATGTCTTAAACAATATCATAATTTAAAATAATGTCAGTGACAAGAAAAGTTGTCCAATATGATAAGCATCGTTTAAATATTAACCTATGACCCTGTCAGGCAAGTGCACGCTTCTCACAAGTTGCGATATCTCCGCAACTATTGTGGACCAGCTTTAATCGAAATGTTTCAAATTAAGATGCTATCGTCGTACGGCGGTTAGGTAATGGAAATATCTGATTAAACGATAGGTACAGCTAACTGCCGATTTTAAAACGATACGTTTAAAGAACACAACCGGCGCACGCTCTCGCTCCCGCAAGTTTTCTCAAGCATGTTTACACTGTACAATAACGTTGTTCGAATGTATGCCGTCTGACTGTAAGTGTATATAATACACATGGCGGTCAAATTATGACATGGAGCAGAAGTGTTGTGGTCCTGTTCTTCAAGAAGGGCGATAATGCTCTTCTGAAGAACTACAGGCCCATTGCACTTCTGAGCCATGTCTATAAGTTGTTTTCGAGGGTCATTACGAACCGACTCGCTCGCAGATTTGACGACTTCCAGCCTCCCGAACAAGCCGGATTCCGCAAAGGCTTTAGTACCGTAGACCACATACATACGCTGCGGCAGGTTATACAGAAGACCGAGGAGTATAACCAGCCACTTTGCTTAGCGT